>JAFFST010045307.1:38069-73968 GCA_022414735.1 Noturus placidus
TTAATAATAAACACCTTCATTTACAAATTGCATTTTGTGTTTACTTGTGTTGTCCTTGACTATTGTTTAAATTGGTTTCATGTTCCGAAACACTTAAGTGTGACAAACATGCAAAGGAACAGGAAATGAGGAAGGGGGCAAACACTTTTTCACACCACTGTAATATAGTTAATTTATACAGGACTTTTCAATAATGTAAAGATGCTTATGCATTTTATTACTTAAGCACTGCCCTTGAGCAAGGCCCTTAACCCTCAGCTGCTCAAATGTGTAAATAAGATGAATGTAAGTCGTTCTGGATAAGGGCATCTGCCAAATGCCATGAATGTAAAGTATGATATTTTTTTCCATACCCTTTTCTGTTACTAAACATTTATAACCAAATAACAAACTGGGCATTTTCTGTTCTTTTCCCAGTCAGTGAGAGTGTCATCTCATTTTGATGTCATTTTTGTGTGTACCCAAATTTCTGTTCTTTTACATTAGCAAGTGAAGTAACATCTAAAATGTTTTGCACATATCCTGGACAAGGCATCATGAGACCTAGGAACATTGTAGATAAGTTGTGTGTGAACAGAGGTGTGTGATGAGTATTTGGTAACTTCACTGAGGTCACCTTTTGGATGCTACTCATTTCAGTGCATTGTGGGATTTCAAAAGAGCAGTGCATATTCTGTTGAATACTTGACATTCAAGAGTGACAAGTAAATGCTGTGACACACTCAGAGATAGAGATTTGGACAAAGAAAAAAAAGATTCACTTATTGCTATTAGGCTCTAACGCAAATAACTAGTGTAGTTTCGCTCTATATGTAGAATTTTAAACACAGAACTTCGCTAAAAATGTGGGAAAAGTGTTACAAAAGGGTTACATACAGGTCGCAGTTTTCCCGGGCCAGATCCATCAGGTGTGAATCTCAGTGGCTGGGGAAAGCCTGGGCTTTCTGGACTCAGACCAGAACTGTGATCTTCACGAAGACCAAAAAAAGCAAAAGTTTAGAAATCTGTCCTGTGCAAGACTGCTCTTGAAAAGCAAGGCAGCAAGTGAAGTACACTTGACTAGGTTTTGGAAGGGTTCCTTACTGTGTGGCAGGGCTTTGTGCAGCCCAGGTTGTTTGTGCTCTCCGTTGACGGACGGTGAGCGGGGCATGTTGGGGGCGGGACTACAGTCCAGGTTGCAGGGGGGCTGATCGTAGAGGGGTAAAGGAGGCAAAGACGACTGCAGTTTCACACACGATGACACCTGTAGAATAGACCAGAAAACATGTTAACTCTTCAGAAGGTATTGTTATTTATACACGATGCAGCAGAAGAACGTCCCCATTCATGCAATGAAATGGAAAAATATCGACCACCTAATAAATTGTGTGACTATGGCATTTTAATAATATATAAATATATAAATGGTATTTCTGGGGTTATTGATGATTTTGTATTAAAAATGACCAATTGTAGTACAGATTACAAAGTACTGTATTTCACGTATAAACGCTTTTACATTCTACTGTAATCTAGAAGCAATGTAATTACATGGAACATCATTTTAAATGGGTTCATACATAAGAGCTTAATTAATTTCACTAACAGTTTGGTTTAGATTTGAAGTAAGGGGGAAAAAAAAATCTAATAAAATTTTATGAAATGTACCATGATAACGCTCCATAATGTTCTTTACAAAATAATTATAGGACTCACGAGTCACACTAACCTACTAAACATACTGAAATAAATCCTGACATGAATATAGACTCAATGCGAATATAACATAACAATCTGTTTGGCAAAATTGCTTCCTTATACCTCTCTCATTTATTATATTTTTATTTACTTTGTTTCGTAACTACAGTAAGTATGTGACTGGAGACACAGCTCAAGTACTACATCTGGCAGTATATCAATAAGTTATCAACATGACACATCATGTCATATCCTTGAATAAATTACATGTCAGTAGCTGGGTGTAAAAACTAAATAGCAAGATTGGGTCAGTGTCAGATTATCTGACCGTGTATTTATAGCCGTTAAGCAGAGTGACTGGTCTATTACAAGGTAAAGGAGATTCCAACACATTTTATTCACTTAGCCACCCTTAATTTACTGGCTTCTTATCGAGATCAGATTCTAATCAGAGGAGTACTGATGGCGGAGGAAGTAGCTGTCGTCTCGTTTCAGATGTGAGTTTTTAAAAGCAGTCTCAGCATGATGATAATTGCAGGAAGGAAGTGGGCACGCCTGTTCTAATAAGCCCCCAGACATATGGTTATCGGAGGCAGACAGGAAAAAGGCATGCCCGGTTTAACTGGAGCAAGTATGACCCGTTCTGGACAGGGTGTGTGTGTCTGGGCAGTGTGCAAGAAAGGCAGAGAATTGGGAAAGCCATCTTATAGAATGGAAAATTAAAAATGCAAACACTATGAATAAGTGTGTGTATGTACGTGATATGTATAGTTCTGTCGAATAGTCAGTCAGTAAGAGTAAGACATTGACTATATCATCATTTAAGCTTCAATTAAAAGTGTGTGCGCACAGTAACGCACTGATGCACAACCATCCTACCTGAGCATCCAAAGTCCAGTGCGTGTCTCCATTTTCTGCAGTTAGATCCTCCACCAGGACGGATGGAAATACTCCCACTCGTCCGTTAAATTCGCCTTCCCAGAATCCATCGTCCTCCTGATTGTCTTTATTAAGGATCCGGATGACGGCGCCCTCTGGGAAGGACAGCTCATCGTCTGTTTGACCCTCGTAGTCGTAAATGGCTTTTGCAAAACTCACTAAGAGAAAGTGAGACATAGGGAAAGATGAATTAAAAGGCATTGGGTGTGCCAATATACCCACATGAAGGTATGTCATGGTATGCAACATCTGAATATGTTAATGTGATGCTACACCACTATAGATAATAAAGTTACAAAAAAAAAATCTTCCAAGAGTGGTGTAGCGCCATATTTAAAAAAACCACAAAGGCCACCCCTTTACTCGACATTCACACAAATCTAAACGATTGGCTCGAATGAATCCTTGTCCAATCCTATGGCACATGTGCTCTTCATGTTTCTTCTGTTCCCTGCATACAACTTTACCTACCTGCAATTAATTCCTATTTACTGGTTGATATGCAAACATGAAAGACACACCTAGAATCGTACTTAGCTAGTTTGACAAACATGTAAACTTAGCAAGCATTTTTCACACTGATTAGTGCGTTACTTAATTTGTGATTAACTAAATATTAATTAACTACTTAATGTTAGATGCTATATGTATGTGTGTGTGTATATATATTATATATATACACACACACACACACACAGTATCTCACAAAAGTGAGTACACCCCTCAAATTTTTGTAAATATTTGATGACACCTTTTTATGTGACAACACTGAAGAAATGACACTTTGCTACAATGTAAAGTAGTGAGTGTACAGCCTGTGTAACAGTGTAAATTTGCTGTCCCCTCAAAATAACTCTACACACAGCCAGTAATGTCTAAACCACTGGCAACAAAAGTAAGTACACCCCTAAGTGAAAATGTCCAAATTGGGCCCAAAGACCTAAACGCTATTGAGCATCTGTGGGACATTCTCAAACAGAAGGTGGAGGAGCACACGGTCTCTAACATCCACCAGCCCCGTGATGTCGTCATGGAGGAGTGGAAGAGGACTCCAGTGGCAACCTGTGAAGCTCTGGTGAACTCCATGCCCAAGAGGGTTAAGGCAGTGCTGGAAAATAATGGTGGCCACACAAAATATTGACACTTTGGGCCCAATTTGGACATTTTCACTTAGGGGTGTACTCACTTTTGTTGCCAGCGGTTTAGACATTAATGGCTGTGTGTTGAGTTATTTTGATGGGACAGCAAATTTACACTGTTACACAAGCTGTACACTCACTACTTTACATTGTAGCAGAGTGTCATGTGTCATATATACAGTGTATATATATATATATACACATACACACACACACTACATTTTATACACAGCTATACATATATATACAGCTACTACATTTTCTTATTGGAATGCTGCCCACAGGCGATAACAGTAGCAGTCACGAAACGCCCACAAAACAAGTTAAAAGTTATAAGTTGCTTATCACTTGCTAGCATGAAAATAAAAAGAAATAAAAATGCCATTTCTGCACTATCTTGCTAACCAAATAACCGAGCTATTGTCAGTTATGCCATAAATTTATCACATTGGTCTAGCCCGAGTACATATATAGCCCTAGTACATACATACCATGTCCATAGAAAAAAAGAATTTAGATTTTCTCCGAGTTTGTTCATTGGCAATTCCTACTCACTGCTCATACAACAATAAATTCCAGCAAATTTACACTTTCTTTGATTTTGCAATTAAAATTTAAATGAGACAAAAAGGAATTATAGGATACAATAAATGGAAATGTTTGTGTGCGGTAGGGAAACTTACTACTGGCGTCACCGTTGATGCTGCCCGAGGCCAGCTCAGGGTCAGTGGAGTTGCTTGACGTGTGTGAGCGCGAGTCCAAGGCAGTGAGCGATTGGAGCATGCTTAGTATGCTGTTAGAGGAGGGGAACTGCAGGTACTTCTCAGGTACGTAGCCCACATGACCTGCCTTATTCCGTGCCTGCACACAACACGGACATGCACATACTGACCCCAAATTCTCAAACTGTACACAGTGCTGTGGAACTCTTGAGTATGATTGGTCAGAAGGTGTGGATTAATATTCAATCACAGCAGGTATGACAGTAGTGTCTAAAATAATTCACATCACGGGTTCACATTAATGGCCTCATTCTGATATTTTGGTTAGTAACAGCTAATTTACAGGGACTCGCACTTTACATAATATAATATAAGACTAATTGTAAGTAGATTAAAAATGGAACAAAGGAATGTGCAATCAATATGAGAAGCTGCTTTAAAGGCGCTATATAAAATAAAGTTGTTTATTATTATTATTATTATTATTAATATGGTGATGCTTTCTGTAAATCGATGTAATTTTTATGGAAGGAGTCTCCAGTGTCAGCACTTTATAATAGACAGAGGTAAAATCAGGGTGGTCAGTGAAACTCACCCCACCTTGTCATTGATTATTGTCCTATAGTCATCATGAAGTGTTGTGTTTTGGTTATTTATGTTTTAGTTACTTAATTCATTCATTCCCACGGAGCGCAGCTGGTTACTGGTTGATACCATCAACATCAACACAGATTTATTTATTTATTTATTTATTTATTAAAAGAAAAAGTTGACCAAAAATGGCATGGAATGGAGTGTTCTATGGTTCATGTTTAAATATGAAGAGTGTTTACTTTGACCCAGTCTTCCATGTCTCCATCCTCTATGACCTCCAGCACCTCGTGCTCATCGATGGTCAGCTCGTCTGGCTGAGACGCCTGAAAGAGAGAGTGAGAGAGAGAGAGTTATGCAGAGCTATGCAGTTAACATACCAAAGCATAACACTGGAAAAGCCTCTGTAGAACAAACAGACGTTCTGTGTGTTTTAATACCGCTTTAAACAAATCCTTGTTGGTTCACGCCTTGTGACTAGAAAATGCACACCTGCATCTGCGTCACACCTACAAGGGGCTTCTTACAGCACACAGGGAGCAGATTTTTCAGAATATACTTTTTTTGCCAATAAGCGTAATGTTGTTGAATAGATTTCTTAGCTACTGTATTTGTATAGTTTATTTCCATTACACTGCATACAGAATCATTTTGTGATAACCAGCTGATTAGCTAACTAGCTGACATTCAAAGCATCTAGCAGCATGAAGCAATGACGTAACGTCTGCCGTCTGTACAGGCGGAAAACCAAACTTTTAAAGACAAACAAACAAAAAAAAGGTATTTAATTGCCGCTGTGTACATTTATATACAGCTTTACCAATATTTTTCCTGTTCTGAAAGACAAATAGTGTCAGATGACAATGTTTTTTTGGGCAAGTTCTGCTCATGCAGTCTACAGAGACTTGATCATATAAACATCCAATGGGTCTTCCTTCATTTGAGCTGTAATGACTCAACACTTTAACTAGGATTGAGCCAAGGAAGAAATGGAGAGGAAAGTTGACAAGGGCGTGTTAAAATCCGCACTGGAACAAAGAACAGAAGAAGTGTGTGTGTGTGTGTGTGTGTGTGTGTGTTACCTTGTAGGAGTAGAGCACTTTACAGGTGAGTGGGTAGTTCCTCAGTGTTCCTGAAGGACTAGAGCTGCTATCATCAAATTGCTCCATGTTCTCCTCCAGTTCCTCACCTTCTTCTCGGTCCAAGTCCACTGTGGTCTACAAAAACACGACAGCCAAGCTCATTCACAAAACGTTCTCACAAACACCTGACAGTCCTGAGGCGTCTGAAGGCTGTTTGCACACCTGCTGGCAGAAGAACTGGAAGGTTAGCTCAGTGGGGAAAATGTCTGATAGAATAAGGCCACGTCCTTATCTGTCGATGGGACGCTGTGGTTTTTTTTTTTAGTCCAATTCCCACCCACCTGACTGGCCTTGCTATTGGACTACAGCAGATCAGGTGACCATGACCCCACCCTCATTTGACCGAAACATTTAGGTAAATCGGAAAGATTAAAAGTAAGTCCAAAGGATTAACAGCCAGGGGACAGGTTTAGTCATGCTTCCACAGGAGCACCACGACATTCCCAAAGCATTGGGAAAAAAACTGATCTGAAGTCAAGCAGTCCCTGGTCATCTGTGCTAGAACAACACTAAGTAAATACTACAATGTAGATATCGTAAAGCAGAAACATTTATATTTATAAGCACATTATATTTCCTGTGATACACTAGGCAGTGCCTGGAGTCTTATCTGTCCCAAACCTAACCCTAACCCAGCATTTACATACAAGTTCAACTTGGACTGTGAATGAATGAATATGCAAAAGAGGTGACTTAAGGGCATTGCTGTTCAAAAAAAGCTTCCTTTTATGGAGTTAATTCAACCAATTAACAAAACGTATTGAGCAAAAGTATCAATTGTAAGCAAATAAATAGAATCAAAATAAACCTAATAAAAAAAGCTGATTCAGGCTGTTCAAACATGAGGCATTTTTGCTCTACAAAAGGAACACTGGACTTTATTGCCAATATGGAAAATAAAGTGGCTCACGCAGTGTGCACATTGTAAACACCGAGTTCTACCTAGTACAGGCTATCTAGCCAGTATTACCATTACTAGTAGTAATAATAATAATAATAATAATAATAATAATAATAATAATAATAAAAATTATATGTATCCTAGCAATGAAGAGGCATCTTGCCTGAGCTTTGGCTTAGGAAACAAGAAAATTAAGAGGAACACTTACATGACTAGATAGAATTTTGACCACTATATGCCTGTGACATTTAGATACCAATTACCCAAACTAAGGCTGGGCGATGTGACATAAAATATCAAATCATGATAATTGGGGACATTTCTACAATACACAACGCGTATCACGATATATAATTTAGCTAACAAACTGTCCGCAAAACAGTAGCAAAAATAAACAGTAGTATATACACGACGATACTTTTCTTTAATGCCTACAAAGAATTTTTTTTTTTACGTCAGGTCATCGGCATCCATTCAGTACCATTTAACATGAAATGATTAAAAACGTAAAAAAACTAAACAAACATCACCATACCAACAATATCATAGAAATTTGTATTGTGGAATTATTTATCACGATCTATCTCAAACGAACCAATTTGTTAGTTATTAAAGTTTTTAGTTACATTTCAACGTTAAAATCCATCCATCTTCTACCGCTTACTCCTTTAATCAGGGTCACGTGGAACCTGGAGCCTATCCCAGGAAGCATCGGGCACAAGGCGGGGTACACCCTGGACAGGGTGCCAGTACATCGCAGGGCACAATCACATACACACTCACACACCCATTCATACACTACGGACACTATGGACATGCCAATCAGCCTACCATGCATGTGTTTGGACTGGGGGAGGAAACCGGAGTACCCAGAGGAAACCCCCGACACACAGAAAGAACATGCAAACTCCACACACACGGCCCTGGCGGGACTCGAACCCCGGACCCTGGAGGTGTGAGGCGAACGTGCTAACCACTAATCCACCGTGCGCCCCCCAACGTTAAAATACTGACAGCAAAATATCTCTGACTGAACATATCATTAAGATGCCAGTCCATCGCCGGGTACAATCACATACACACTCACACACCCATTCATACACTACGGACACTATGTCATGCTATGACTCACGCTATATCATAGTCAACATCATACGATTGTCCAGCACACAACCTAGCAGCTCGTTTTGAGCAGTTCAAGATACACCTTTGTTCAACTGTGTTTGATACAGCAGGTGTGTTTCCCGTCAAGGCGCACACAGAAGAGCTAATATCATTCATCAGGGTTGCCAGGCTTCAGTAAAATTTCCAGCCCAACTACATCACAAATGCTACACAAAAGATCTGAAACTAGCCTGGAATATTTCAACATTGATGAATGGAGACACATTTAGAGTGTATGCACCTATACTTCATTTCTGATTACATGCTATAATACAGTCCCCTCCGAAGTATTGGAACAGCGAGAGCAATTCTAATACCTTCACTATACATTGAAGACATTTGGGTTTGAAGTCAAAAGATGAATATGAGATGATGGATCAGGACTTCAGCTTATATTTCCTCATATTCACATCTAGATGTGTTGAACAACACAGAACATGGCACCTTTAGTTAAAACCCACCAGTGATCAAAAATACTGGAACATGTGACAGGCGTTTCTTGCTGCCCAGGTGTGCTCTGTTAGAATGACTGTTTAAAGAATTAATAGCTCTGAACGTCTAATCTTGGATGCAAAATACTCATCAACAGTAAGAATTGGAAAGCCAGATTTGAGGTTGCAAAGAAATACAGGAAAGAGCCACAAAGATTTTGGAACTAAGACTAACCTGAAGTGATGGAAAAGCCAAAGTATGGAGAAATAATGTATCTGCTCATGATCAGAAACAGAGAAGCTCATCAGTTAAACATGGTGGAGGTAGCGTCATGGCTTGGGCTTGCATGGCTACTCTGGAACAGGCTCAGTAATCTTTATTGATGATGTAACTCATGATGGTAGAAGCAGAAGGAATTCAGAAGTTTACAGAAACAAGCTGTCTGCCAATTTACAGGGAAATGCATCCAATATAATTAGGAGGAACTTCATCATGCAGCAAGACAATGATCCAAAACACACCGCAAACACAGCAAAGGACTTTATCAGGGAGAAAAAGTGGAAGGTTTTAGATTGGCTAAGTCAATCACCAAACCTTAACCATGTTGAGCAGCATTTCACTTCCTGAAGAGGAGGGTGAAGAGAGAAACCCCCCGAAACAAACAACAACTGAAAGAAGCTGTGGTACAAACCTGAAAAAGCTTCAAAAAAATAACAACAATGTGGTGCTGTCAGTGTGTCACAGGCTTGATGCAGTTATTGTATGCAAGACTTATGCGACTAAATATTAAGTGTTATTTACTTTAAGACTTTCAGTTCCATTACTTTTGCTCGCCTAAAAATTAGGTGGTCTACCACTAAAGGTGCCATGGTCTGAGCTGCTAACACATCTAGATGTAAATATAAGGAAATGAAAGCTGAAATTTTGATCTATCTTCTCATATTCATCTTTTGATTTCAAACCCAAATTTCTTCAGTGTATAGCGAAAATAATAGAATTGGCCTTGCCGTTCCAATACATTCCGAGGAGACTCAACAATGGCGAATACAGGCGAACGTTGGGGGCGGGACACTTCAGATTCTAGAGAGAGAATCTGACAAGAAGCTGAAGTGCAGAATGATGTCATCAAAACTGTACTACGTATTGATGGTAGAGAGAGACTGTACATTTTCAATGCATATATCTTCTAAATGCTGATTTTGTCATTGTTTTGGAGCACACTAGCTTCTAGATCAGGTGTTCCCAAACTTTTCCAGGGCAAGGCCCCCAAATGGCATTAACATTTGACCGAGGCCTTCCTTGTCTTTAAAACACATTAAAAATACAGACTTCTGAATACATCTTCCTTTTTTATTAATGATTACATCTTACATCTTTATATTACATTACATTAGGAATTGATTGTGTGTGTGTGTGTGTGTGTGTGTGTGGTTGTCTGAGAGTGAGAAAGAGAAAACATACTAGTGGGAGGGATGGGCACACCAAATTGTTGAGGCCCCCGTCACCGCGGCCCCCACTTTAAAAACCACTGTTCTAGATAACCTTAACGCCGACATATTCGTACTAAAAGCCACAAAACTTCCATTTTGATTTTATGGGGACTTTTAACTGCTTTATTTACCGGCTGCCTCACTGTTTTTTCACCGCCCCGACTATTCAACAGCTCCTCACAGCAGCAACTAGTGAACGTAAAAAATTCCGTCCATCGTTTGCACTCAGCTTTCCTTATTCGTTTATTTTTTCTTTATTTGTCCTTCTTAACTCTCTCGCTTGAGATCATTGCTTCTTTCTTGATTTCTGCAAAGATTGCATGTTTTCCCAGCATGTCTTACTCACACGTTATAGTTTTTCAGGTCATAGTATTCCGAACGCCGGTTTATTGTAACTAGCATTTCCTGATTATGAACATGGATTTACTTCACTACTGACCGTCTTTTCCTGTTCCATGACCTTGGTTATGAATTCTGACTATGTTTATAGTTTAAGATTTAAGAAGCCGCAACTTATTACTACCTATATTTGTCTGACTTTTTCTTTTGCAGTCCTGATTGCGATATTCAGCTCCACCATAAGTCCTCTGCTCACTTGTCTGTCTGTCTGTCTCGCCCTTATTTGTCCTGCTATATTTACTCTCTCTCTCTCGCTCTCGCTACGTGCTGCAAGCTGACGTGAGGTGAATACTAATTGAATTGGAAGGACAGTCTGGAGAAAGAGCTCAGAATCCAAGACAAGAGATGAACACGCTTCCAAATTCTGACCTCATGTTTACTTTCCCATCGCTGTAAAGCCGACAATCAGTCTATAACCCCTAGTGGTCAAGCCAAGGGTGATTGCCATGAGGAAAACCGTCTTAGATAAGGTTAGAAAGAAGTAATCGAACTATTCACGTCAACCACTATCCATGTGTATGCATCTCAAGCTGTCTTTTTTCTCACCTCAGTGTGTAGAAAGATTTCTATGAAGTGGTTTTGTGATAACATTGAAATAGATACACACTAGTTATTACTGAACTCATTATACTGTAGATATATTGAGTATGAGCTCAGGATGTGACGTGAACTTCAGATTGCAATGATGTGCAGCATCAGACCATGTGATTATAATGTAATCAGCAGATGGCAGCAGTGTGTGGGAAACACTGACGTTTCTCACTTTAATAAGGCTCATAAGCATCAAGCGTTCATCATTTAGCCTGGCATTTCTAAAGAGCGCCGTTCTCCTCTCATCACCCGTGGTATCAATCAGTCACGAAAGCATGCTGCACTGGAGAGCGGAAAGTAAAGCCGCCCCATCTGTCTGAATGTTACAGTCACCTCGGCGTCAGCAAACGCACTGTCATAGCGTGTGTGTGTGTGTGTGAGCAAGGGGTTAGACTGAGTGCTGATCTGACTTAGACACATGTGCATATTTGTGAGCCCAGTGTTTGCTCAGATACGTTATAGTGAGCAACCTTCCAAGCTCCTGCAGTGTTATGTATCCCATATTCACTGCATGGGCTTCGTAAACAAATCCCACAGTCCTCTCTGGACATGTTCCAAATCACAATCCATTCTCACTTGCATAAACACCTTCACATCTCAGCATCATCAATCCACTGTGAATGACTTTATAGGGGGTATTGTTTTTAAACGGCAAGGTGCATTATGGGAACTATTTTAAGAGTGTGCTGGCTTTTGTCTCTGATTTTGGACAGAAAAAAGTACGTGGTTTGGGACATGTCCACACTGGAACGATGGTGCCGAGACCTTTGCAGTGCGTTTATGTGGCCTATATAGCAAATAAAGAATGCGGGTTGGGACAAGTCCACAGCAGACAAGTCCAGCTGTAGTGTGTGTTTTGGGACATATTCACAGTAGATTGTGTTGCTGAGGCCATTGTGATGCAATTTTTGTAGTGAATAGAGTACGATTGAAAACACATCCACACGTTACTGATGGTCGTGAGATGTTTGTTTTTAGGTCTCATGTCCTGAATCGAGTGCGATTTGGAACATGTCCACACTACACTGTACTGATGACGGGAAAATATTTGTGGTGTATATATCTGGCTTTATATTTGTGTGCTACATAGTGATCGAGTGTAGGGAACAGTAAGCAGGAAGCCATTGTCAACACCTATCGCACTGAGAAGGGGTTGTGTTGGTGCTTCAGCCTGAAGGATTACCAACAGGGTTATTATGGGATGGCAGAGTGCAGTGAGAGCAACAAGACATTGCTGTATTTTGGGAATACGGTATAATTAAATATGTAGAGAAGTGCTTACCGAGAGCAAGGAATCGTGGGTAGCGAGGGTGGGCAGCGTGGCCCAGCGCTCATTCTCCAGCTCCTCCATCACTTGGTTCATGGCACTCTTTAGCCACGTATCCACGGAAACGCCTACCTGTCTGAGCAGGTCCAGGCGAGCCTCTGCTTTCAGCTTCACTGTCTGGTAGATGGAGAAATAAAATGAACATCAGTACACACACACACACACACACACACACACACACAGGAAATTGCTTTAAACCACAATTACAGAAGCATGACCCTTCAACAAGTTCGCAAACAACCATCCTTTGCATTCTTCCAGAAGTTTCCATCCACAGTGAAATTTAGAAAAAAAAGCACACAAGTCTCTACTGCCATTTCCCCCCCAATAAAACGCCACTCTTAAATAATTCATGCTAAGTACACTTCCTGTCAGCGCTTGACTGACAAATCCCGACGATGTCCTGATTTCATGACCGACTACCAAAAACCCAAAAGCTTAACATTCTCATGCTGACCTTTTACTCTCTTCTTAACATTCTCATGCTGACCTTTTACTCTCTTCTTTAATTCCTCTCTTCACCAATAGTTATCCATTAGCTCCTAATGGGGCAATTAAATATTCATCGGCGACTAATGGAGGATTGGTAAGGGAGAACTTATTTTAGCTGAAGAAAGAAAAACATTAAAGCAGTTTATTACATGGCGCTTGGTGGCGAACTCTCAATTATAACGTGCCCTTTAACCGCAGCAAAATGTCTTGAGAACATAAATATTGTAATTACATTACAGACTTGTACATTTACAACATTACACAGATGATTAGCAGCTATAATTGGACAGACTGCAAGAACCAGCCTTGGCCAGAAGGGGGAGCCATTCCTCAGGCAATTCTGCTCAGTTCAAACTGATCATATTTACTAGGGCTGGGTGATATACCTATATAATGACGAAAACATGATAAATGATTACGCAATACACTGTTCGGAGATATCATTGGGTATGGTGATGGATTGAAAACAACATTTTTTACAAAGTGAATGGTACTAAATGGATGATGTTGATTTTATGTATCTTTGTAGGCATTAAAGAAAGACAAAGTTTTTTGCTTCTTTGTTTAATTTATTAGTGTTTTGCAGACAGTTTGTTCGCTAAATTATATATCGTGATACACCTTGTGTATTGTAGAAATGTATGATATTTGTTCGCTAAATTATATATCGTGATACACCTTGTGTATTGTAGAAATGTATGATATTTGTCATAATCACCCAGCCGTACACATTACCATTAACCTTTCTTTTCACTTCTACAACTTACATAATACTTAACACTGGTTTTAAAACTACATTAGTGACACTAGTTCAGTTAATTTTTTTAAAAAATTGTAAGAAATGTTACTCTAGTTTCAAGTATGCATTTGCAATGGGATTAGGAAGACAGACTTAAGAATTATTCAAGAATTCAGAAACATAAGATGTACCCGAGCTATTACACCAGATTATTAATTTCAGTGAACCAGACAGGTTTCGGTTGTTAGTGTTAACACATACTTGCCTGAAGGCAGCTGTTTGTATCGTACAGGAATGATTATCATCAAACAGGACGGACAAGGAAACCAAATTATAACGCAAACATTCCTCATCTACTATGCATGTTATATACAGTAGCTGCATGTTTTTTTTTTTTTTTTTACCCCTTATTATCGTAAACTAATTCTTCAGTTTTAATTAGGTGCCATTCACAACAATGTCCCTAAATAATGTTGCTTCACTGTACCTTCTTGGTTTAACAACCACAGATATTTGAACAGTGTTGACAACTGGTTAGATCTGACTTGAACTGATATGCTAGTGTTCAGATTTTTCATCAGTGAATATCTGACTATGTAGCTAGCTATATTCAGTAGCACGCACGCACGCACACACACACACACACACACACACACACACACACACACACACACACACACAACCCTTACCTCGGCTTTACGAATGTGCTCTCTGGCCTCCTCTATTTTGAACTCGAGTTCGTTGCGGCTCTGTTCCGTGGGAGGAGTCCCCTGTCTCTCGCACTCCTCCAGTGTCTGCAATTACAAACCCATCACTAATGGTCAATACGCATCCCCCACTAGCCATGCACCCAGCGTTTGTCTCCGCACATCTAGTGCTTCAAATGGAAGCAACAAAATTTTTTTATAAAAATGAACACTATCCTTTCCCTAAACAGAACTGTAATAGAGCTTCTACCCGAAAGCTTTCCATCCCTGTGGAAGTAAACAGTATCCAAAGTACGCAGGAACTCACCCAAACACCTGGCCAAAGCTCGGCTCTGATGATGCTGGCTTTGAATCTACGCTAGTAGAAATGCGCAATGAGTTAATAAGAATCTATAAAGGGCTTCCTTTATATGGACAATAATGCCTCCTTGAAAATTTCTGGCTTGTCTCCTCTTCTCCGATTATGACCACACCCCCTTTATTACAACCACGCATCTTTGGGCAGTAATTGCAGTCTGGGGTTGCACTGCTGCAATGTTCAGCTTGATGAAAGTGCAATGCAATGCAACAGGGAATTACATTTACTGTCTTTCAAAACTGAAGCTTTTCACAGAATACATAAAGCACAATCAAACGTGCACGTGTACACGTGTGCCTCACCCGTTTATAGTGGATGATGTTTTTGTGCTCTCGGGCTACACGTGTCGCCCATTTCCTGGCTTCCTTGTTGAGGCTGTGCTCCTCCGTGGTGCCTGTCTCCGACTCCAGTTGCCGGCTCTGCAACACCAACACACCCACACACACACACACACACAAGCATGTACACAGGTTACCAGGGTGACAGACATCAGTATCTAGCCGGCACGCATGAACTTAACTCTTTTTGTCCAACCAAAAGGTCATGCTAGTTCCATAAGCAGATCCTACACCATGTTTAAATTCTTTCCTCGGTGAACCAGAAATAAAATGAGCACGAGGACCAAGAGAATTCATCACAAGGAACATGCAGGAATGAAGCAGGCAGACATGCAGAGAGACAGACTGTCATCAAGACCACATTAATATCTGTGCTGTCTGGGAGTGCTTTAAAACCACTGGGAACGGTAATGTTCAGCATTAGATGCCTGTTTTAAAGCTTTAAATGCCAGAAACCAGCCACAATTTCCCATCTCTCCTGACTGCTTGTTAGGCCTCCTTTGGATAGATTAATTTCCTTAAAGAACCTGGAAATAAACGCAAGCAATTAAGCCAGTAGTTGCAAACGTTAAAGTTTCGATTAATGCTGATGTTAACGTTAATATGGACGCTCTGCGTGGCTTTAAAACAGAACCGTTTTAATTGGATATTCCGTTCATGATTACAACGTAAACATTTCTCATCTACTATGCATGAGCCTTTCATATGATTGATATTGTACTACTGATCCCCGCCCCATATGTGCATAACATATTTACATGTTTCTCAGAAGACTCTCAAAATAATAATGTACACTGATCATCCTGTTCAAAAGTTTACACCCCCATGGCTCTTAATGTATCGTGTTGCCTTCTTGAGCACCAGTGAATGTTTGCACCTTTTGTAATAGTTGTGTACGAGTCCCTCGATTATCTTCTGTGTGAAAAGACAGATCTCAACATCTTTTCTGAGAAAGAATGTGCAGGACCTGGAGGATTTTTTGAAGAACAGTGGGCATTTTAACTGCTCAGGTCAAAAAAGGGACACATGAACAACTCTCACTAAACAAAGAGTTGCCGATCAACCAGGTAACACCACGCAGTATTACGAATCAAGCGTGTGTAAATTTCTGAACTGGTTCATTTGTGTAAATTCAGTTATTACTGTGTCTTGTGAACTATACAGTATGTAAACATCGGTCATGTGAAATATCTTATTCATGCAGAACTAACTAAAAAACATTTGCGATTTTAATTATGCTTTTTTTATTATTATATAAACTTATGACCTCAATTGTAGCGTTACCAAATCATGAGAAAAGCACACTTAGTAAGGTTTTAGAATTTTTAGGCAGACTGACTGTTTTTCCACTGCATTTGTTTAACTGGCCCCTTACCCAACATGATTTTTGTAGGCAGACAGCCAAAGCAAGATTGAAACATAACCCAAGTAAAAATGTTTCCATTATTGACAGAAAAAATCCAATTTTGGTCAACACCAGATGATTTTCAAAAGAATGTTTTTTTTTTCCCAAGCTTTCCCCAAACCACTACACATACAGTATATTCAAATGTTCCGGATAGTATCTGATAGAATATCCTCCATTGTCTTCAGTCCATCCTGGCACCTCTTCACTTAAGTATAATGACCTAAGTGCAGATAATCAGAAACCTCACACTCAGACACACTCAAAGATCATAAATGCACGAATGATAAGACACACAATATGTAAGCAAGGCACCGCTTCAATAAGACTTCCTGTTAAGGTGTGTATGTGAGCGAGTATTCCAAACTGTGTGATATTATATGTCTTGGTCTGGATGAGGATCAATGCAAACTGCATTGAACAATTTAACAGCAGCAGAAAATCCCACATTAGTCAGAGGACACAGGAAGCAAAAAGCACTACATGACTACATCAGATCGTCATCTGAAGATAAACACAGTGGACTCAGTTTAAACGATTCTTTTTTTCCCTGTCTTGGTGAGCTTTGTGTGTATACACAGTGGGTGAAACAAGTATTGGACGTGTATTGTTTTTAAGGAAATATATTTCCAATGAAGCTATTCACATGACATTTTCCGAATATCCGATTCCATCAATATGTTTCCCATCAATAAGGTTGTGAAGGTCTTGGGAGAGCTCTATGCTTTTACCCATCATGAGCTGTTTCTTGCGTGACACCTTGGTAACGAAAAGCCTTTTATAGACCATCAAATTACTAACATAGCTGATATTAACTGGCACAAATAGGGGGTATAATTACTTCCAGATTTCAGCTGGTTCCTTGCCTTACCTTGCCTTGAAGAACTTCTTTTTCTAAGCGTATTCAATACTTTTTTTTCCCTGCGTCATTCCACTTTATTACACATAACTTCATTTATGGACTTTAATGTTGTGAATTCTTTATATTTCCAGATTTCTTGAGTTAATACTGATGTCTGGTGAAAATTTCATGTGAATAACCTCATTGGAAATATATTTCCTGAAAACAATGTTGACGGGTTCAATACTTATTCAATTGAGAAACGTTAGAAACGACTATCTTATTGGAATAATCTGGAGCTAATCTAATCGGAAAAGGCCACAATCAGTATCACTCTAATTAGGCACTTATAACACACCACATATTTATCTTATAGTTAATGCTACCGCTAAAACCATCTCGAGTCTTAACAGGATTAATAAAGCACTCGGACTCTTTAGGATCACATTCGGATCGGAGAGTGAGCAGGTAATAAGTTCTCTGAAGATTTAGGTTTCCTGATTTAATTGCTATTCAAATACATACCCAAAAATGACGGACTCACATTGTATGTGTTGTATATGTATCATGTACAGTATTGCGCGTATATAGAGGTCTTAGGCACATGTAAAGAAATCCTGTACAGAAATGCAGCCTTCAAAAGTAATTACATTAACCGTTTTCTACATTAAAAAAATTACTCTAAAGGGCAATAGACTGCAGTAAACTAAATAAAGACAATATATAGTGTGACAAGTTTTGCCTTTAAAAATAAATCAGTTGTTTAGGACACACTGTGCAATTTTATAAGGAAATTATAAGGAAACTGGAGACTCCTGGAGACTTTGTCGCAGTTGCTTCTGTTCTTGCAGGTAAAACCTGATAGCCAGCATTCAGAAAATGTTCAAACATTTTGTGGAACATTAATGTTTGGTTGGAAAAGTAATGTGTAAACTGTGTAAGTGTCGTTGGAAGATCATCAGGGGCGTATTGTGCCATTGTGTACACATAGCTACTGGGTGGAACTGACTGGAAATTTAAGAAAACCATGCTAAAATGCTAAATACTGAATCCCAGTACCAAACTACCAGTACTTTCGTAATAAACTGTTTCGGCTTTGCATTGAAACGGGATTAATAACAAAACTAACACCAGTCTATTTTCAAATCCTTAAATTCTTAAACTGTCTGACACTGAAACAAACAGTGACTAATTACTGAGGCGTTAATCGATCAACTTATTCTTAAACTGTTCACTTAAATAACTTCATAATCGAGATCTAAACAGCTTACATGCCGTATTATTGCTATGAAAGGAAAAGCCTGTGACTGAGTCTTTATGAATAACGTGATCTTCAGTGGCATCCAAGATTAATATTGTATTTAAAAAAAGTTGACCATGTGTTCTACAGTGTGTCCCAAAAGTCTCCATACATTGGGGAAATAAACACTTTTTAGGAAAATGTTTCATACTTTGTTTATATTGTATAAAGTACTAAGCAAAAGAAATGCTGTAGAGCAAATAATGAAATGAATAGTTTCTACATAAATAAATCCAATACTATAAAGAGCAGTAAACAGTAATAACTGAAACAAAGTCAATATTTGATGTGATGACCCTTTGCTTTAAAAAATTTAATAAAAAGAGTAATCTGAAGTACAGTGTGTGCAGTTTTATAAGGAAATAAGCTGGACGTTTTATTGAGTCTTGCAGAACCAGCCATGGTTCTTCTGGAGACTTTGTCTGTATTTTTTGCAGCAAAACCCAGCATTTGTTTTTTTGTCTGAAAAGCGTCTCTTACCACTTAATACACTGCTTTCCGTTTTATTTCAAAATTTTATTTTGCACTGGAAAACCAATGTTTGGAAATCTAAAATGCCTTTTTGTACCGACTCCATAATGTGGAGGTTTGCACAGTACTGAATATTTTCAGATAGCCTTTAAAAATGCACCTATTATGGTTTTTCAAATATTACCTTTCATGTCGTGGGTTTGTAGAGCTGTTTGTGAATGTAAAAAGTCTGCAAAGTTTCAAAAATCAAAGTGCCCGACCAACAGAGTTATTGACTCCCAAAAGAAGGAAGCGATTCTGAACAGCTGAAGCGAGTCGTTAGTGATTCCAGACTTCACTGCCTGTACTAACCTACGTAGGTTTGTAATAAAAAGCCTTGCCTGTGGTCTTCATCGGGCGCTTGCGAACAGACGGAGCTGAAAATTGTTATGGTAGTACGCGTTTTCTTTTTGAAACACGCTGACAGCGCTAGACCAATCAGAACAGACTGGGACATCTGATCAATCAGAGCAGATTATTCTCTCTGAAAGGAGTTTAGAGTGAATCATTTAGAATGGATTTGTGACACTGGGGGGCGAGGGGGGATGGATGGGGAGTTGAAGGTAATGCTGTAGTTTAAATTATGACCACCTTGGATTATATTGACCTTGGATGTGTGTAAATCTATTCTATGAGAGCGTTACAACAAAATTAGGCACGTTTCAAAACCATAATAGGTGCGCTTTAGGTAAGAATGACTTTGACAAAAGAAGAACGTATTGAAATCATTCTCATGGATGGATCGAGAAGCTGTCACAAGGTTGTGATGGACTTTAACAGGAACCATGGCAAACACATCACTCGCACGACAGTGTTGCCAAACTTAAATTCAAAAAGTGTTGCGGACCGACTGAGACGTGGACGTCCACGAATATCTACCAACAAAGACATGACCGACGTGATTCTGACATAGTCCCCCTATACATGTAGATTTTTTGGACACACTGTACTTTCACTCTGGTTAATGGTTTCCTACATTAAGCATAATGCAGACTTCGACTACCTGCTGATTGTGGTGCAGTGGGATTTACACCTTACTTCATAATCTATCTAAAGCGAGTGCTGCAGCAGCACTTCAGCTGTTTAGTAGATCTCACCTGTTCATCTGTACACTCTGCTCAAACAGATCCACTTCCATCGCTATCGACGCCATCGTGTTGTCATCTCGTAGATTGCCAACTACGCTGCATTCTGGAAATCTGAGCCCATTGTTCGCGGTCTCCTCTACTGCTATGTCGAATCGAAACCGAGCCACACGTTCTTAATTGCAATTCCAAATGTCAAAAGTTGTTCAGTTCATTACATACGCGTGAATGAAAACCCGGTCACAGGATATATTTAAATGCTGTCAGCATCGGAGCTAAGAACGTGTGACGAATATCTAAAATGACACTAGCTTTGCCGCGGGAATATTAAGTCGTAATTTTAAGACGTCGATAAGGGATAATCTTAATGAGATAAAGTTCTCATTACTAAAATCTGGTCAGTGGTATCGTTTTGGCTTTTGGCTGAACTGGAGTTTTGCTAATATAATTCCCGTTTTTTTATTTTTATTTTTTAAATCGCTGTTGCTAACAGGACTGAAACAGGATTTTTAGGCTGTTGGAAATCACACTGCAAGTGCTAAATGAATCTATTTGCATAGGCACCACGCAAAACCGGACAAGATGTGCTGGTTTGTTCCTTTTAAGATGCATTCTTCAGTAGAGCCTGTAGATCAATAAACCTGCATATTTTTGTGGGTGTTATCAAGCTTTACACAAGCAAACATTCAGCAAATCAGGGCCTGTGTGTGTGTGTGGACATATACATATATTGTACTCTGAAATAGTAATGGGGTTTAACTCAGTGCAGCGTCCAGGGGTTTACGAAAAAAAGCAGTGGTTTAAATTCTATCTCTCTCAAACACACACACACACCCCTTTCTGGCAAACCTGCTATCTCCATCAAGTCCCGGCATTATCATACTGCATTTAAAAAAAATCTTTTACATGCAGTGGAAACAAGTGCATTTTCTTGCAGTATAGACCAAGTGCATGATGGGAGTTTGTTAGCTGTGTGTCGCTCTACCTGTGCCAAGGTCATTCTCATCACACTGACTGCCGATGGCTCAATGTCCACCAACTGCTGCACCGAGCTCACAGTCTGAGCCAGGAGTCCGCGCGTGTGGACACACACACACACACGGACACACACGGACACAGACAAACAGACACACACACACACACACACACACACAGAGGCAGCATAGGGAAACAAAGTTCAGAAGAGGAGGAAAAGAGAGATTAGTGGCAGGAAGTCAATGGCAAACGTTATCATGTTTTCAGATGGTAAAATTGAATACAGTTCAATTCTAAAAGCAGAACAGCCCTGCGACCCGTACAAAGCAACGGGATAAAGATCAGAAACGATGTAGGAGTTAATAAGCTGACAGCGTTACAGGGGTGAGAGCAGGATAGAAAGAGAAAATGAAAAGCTGAGCGAGAGATTGAAAGATGAGCTGAGAAATGGATGGAAAGAGCTACAGAGAGGAAGATTTAATCAGCCTGAGGACAGGACAAAGGGACCCAGGGACAGAAACAGGGAATAAGAGAACGTTAGAATGAGAGAGAAAAAGTAGGAGTACAAAGGACCGACAAGAGAGAGAGAGAGAGAGAGAGAGAGAGAGAGAGAGAGAGCGGAGTACAATAACAAGAAAGAGAAAGTGTGAGAAGTAAAATGAAAGGAACTGGGCACAAAAATGTGAGACATATATAGAAAATGTAATGACAGCGAGAGCAATTGTGAGAAATAAACAAAGAGAGAGAGAGAGACAGATTATAGATTAAGTAGAATAGATGAATAAACCGATTAAGACATAGATGGGGAGTGAAAACGTGAGAGAGGAATTTAGGAATTTCGAATTGAGTAGACAGGACAGCAAGATAAGGAGAAGATGAATAAAAGAGAGAGAGAGGAGAGAGGGATGAACTGTTAAAGAACAGAAAGAAAGCGAGAGAGAAAGAAATAGTGAGAGAGGGAGATGGAGCAGAAAAGAAAAGGAGAGACTGAATGAGAGAGAGAGAGAGAGAACGAGAAGTGGAGTGCATATATGAGGGAGGTGAGTGAGAAAGAATAACAGAAAGGATGTGAGGCACAAGAAAAGAAAGAAAGAGAGTGAATATATATAAAGTGAGTGGACATATATAAAGGAGCCGGTTTTAGCTGTGAGAAAGGATGTCAACTTAAATACCAGGAATAAGCTTTATTTCAAGCTGAGAGAGAGTGAGAGAGATTAATCAGAGCTATCGTTGTTTAGTCACGCGAGTGTTTCCGACACATCCGGAGGTGTCTGCTGCATGGGGTAAATATAGAAAATGAGGATGAGACTGCTGACAGAGTGTGTGTGTGTGTGTGTGTGTGTGTGTGCGCGATGAGAGAGAGAGAGAGTTTTTTCTGCCTAAGGTGTGGCACGATGCTGAGGTGTATAGGTGTGACACTCATGGGTGATAAAGAGATAAAAACCAAAATTAAATGCAGTGGAAAGATGCGTCTGTTTTAAGAAAAAGCAAAAATAGCAGGCTTGAATTATCCGGCAATGTTTCTGGCACGTGCGGCGAGGTCTCACGTCTCCTCTCTTTGATATTCTCTCACAGGGTCCAGGTTCCATCAGTGGGTTTCCTCTGGGTTTTCCACTTTCCTCCCAGATCCCAAAAACATGCTTGTAGGTGACTTTAAATTGCCCCTAGGTATGAAAGGTTGTGTGTATGTGTGTGTGTGTATGTGCATGTTGCCCTGCGATGGACTAGTGTTCCAGTGACACAGTCATCCTGGGATAGGGTCCGGATCCACCACAACCCTGACCAGGATAAAGAGGTTACTGCAGATGAATGAATGAGTGAATGAACATCACGTGCACCTTTATTCTGACCCTTTCTGTCTTTTCCATATAAATGCAGTTAATGACTGTAGCTCATCTGCTGTCATGGCCAATTTGTCAGCCCTTCTCAACACTGTCAATCAATGGAAAGAGACAATAGGACTAGCTCTTACTGGACAAAACACTGTTTCTGGAGGAAGCAGGAAAGATGAAAACCCAGAGCTGGTCTTTTACATATGCAGAATGAAAACAATCTCATCTACTGTACATCATACAGTACACAAACTCTTATTGTGTGTGTGTGTGTGTGTGTGTGTGTGTGTGTGTGTGTGTCACTGTGTCTCACTGTGTCACTGTCGCACGGTTGGAACTGAAAGTCCTGCACTTTGTGGAAAACAGGATTCTCCTGCAGGAACAGCTGTTGATTGAAGTCCTGCCCCACCTGGATCAGAGATATACAGTTAGTTTGTGCGTGTATGCATTAGCACCATCAGAGCTGGTATATGTATTTCAAAATGGAAAAAAAAACCCAAACAAAACAAACATGTTCAAAAGATTTAATATTGAACATCCTAATTTCATTCAACCTAACACAAGCCTACTGAAACATTTGACTCCCAACAAACGTTTGCCTAAATGAACTTCATCATCACGTTCCCTGCGTCTCAATTCACCTACTCGGACTAGGCACTCTAAAAGGTATGTACTCTTTTTGTAAAGAAAAAAAGTACAGGTGTTTGAGTGTGTAGCAAACGAGTATGCAAGTACGGGGACATACACTACTCACACGTCATGTAAGGGAAGAGATCGCCGTTGCCTAGTTACGCACACCGTCACCGTAAACAAACATTTCAACTTTTATTCTACTATAGAATTTCATTGGTCTTTCCCTTCATTGATTTGTTACACGTTTCATTAACACCTCTTTAAAATGCATCCGTGAATTCGCCGCCGCAAACGTTCATGAAACGCCTCCCTTCCTCCTTTCATTAGATGAAAAAGCGTCCAAGGATCCACACTTCGAAAATCTACGGGAAATACTAGATCATCCGGGTATCTCTGCGGTACTCGTTTCAACATACTACGATTTGGGACACGCTCATTCTGATCTCGGGCACTATTTAGGATGGATAGAGGGGAGAACTGGGAAGCTGCGATCGTTTTGAAAATTTAATTAAAAAAAAAAAAACAATATTACATGTCAGTTGTTACCGGTTTCCCACAGGTGTTTTCAATTGGTCTGAATACTAAAAGGTATTCTGTTATGAATATAATGCACTATGTAGGCTCTACAATGCTGTTATACACTATGTAGAGCGAATAGGAAGTGATTAGGAACTGAACTGTAAGGCCTATCGTCAGGGTATCACGAGCTTGAATCGTGATGTCACAGTCATCCATAGCCAGGGGTCAAGGGAAAAAACTGGTTGTGCTCTCTGGGCACGAGAGATGGCATACTCTCTCTTTCCTGTCAATAACAAGGACGCTAGCCAACTGCATGTGTATGTGAGTCTAATCACGCTAAATCACAACTGCGTAAGAGGGCAAATACAAAATGGGCCCAAGTCAACAAAACTGTGATTCATATTTAATCAAGAATCATGTAGGAGCTAGCTGAAATTCACTACAGTCCACACATAGATACTTCCAAAGTACTTGCAGTTGGTACACACACTCACACACACACACGAAGAGCTACAGTATGTAACATAAGGAGCCCCAGGGACAGCAGGTTAGCCTGCAGATACATTTCTGAGTGCAGGGGAGAAGTCCTGTGGATTTATGTACACAGTGTGTGTGTGTGTGTGTATACGCAGCAAAGGGAATTGCTTCATAGGAGAGCAGTTAATGGGACGCTGGCAACATACAGCTATTTCTGAGAATCAAAGGAGCACAGAATAGGGTAACACATAGACAGATTGGGCGCTGATACTGAAATAAAAGGTGCGGTGTGTGTGTGTGTTTGTGTGTGCACTAGAGTGTGTGAGAGAGAGAAAGACAGAGAGAGAGAGAGAGAGAGAGAGAGAGAGAGACTCACTCGACTGGACTTGTCCAGCAGGAATTGGAACGTGTTGTGGATGGCCTGGAATGCTTCCAACTCTGTCCGGCAAAAAGACATCAAATAATCCTTCACGTGTTCATACACACTACCATCCAGAGCCTGAGAGAGAGAGACAGAGAGACAGAGAGAGAGAGAGAGAGAGAGAGAGAGTGAGAGAGAGAGAGTGAGAGAGACACACAAACACACACAGATTATACAGTGTTAGTATTTTGAAGGTGGTTTACAAGGACAAAGCGAGGAAGTGTATGGTAAGCTTGTGGTTCCTCTGTCCCAACGCAGTTCAGCAGAAATGTCCTGGCCATGTGTTTCTCAGCGTTGTGTAATCTTTGGATCAGAGTGAAGCAGCAGCTGCTGGGAAAAGTCAGCCAGTTCAGATTCCACGGCCTTGACGTGCAAAAACAAAAGTGAAAACCACCTTCTCTTCTCCGAACTAGAGCTTTAATCGTCCGGAGTCTGAACCCGGCCCGATTGGCTGCACCAGGTTTACAACCTAAACCTCAATACAGCCGGACAAGATTCCCCCAAACCTGAGCCCGACCTGATTCCCTACCAAACAGATGTGCCGGTCAAAACATCACATTAACATAGCTAATCAATGCCTTCAAATAAATCTACACCTTAATAAATCTTACACAACCTACGAATGTGTTGGGCAATGGCACACAATGCAACAGTGTAATACAGTCAAATCCATCTTATCCAGATGTTTCCAAAACTAGGGACCTGCTAGGCAAAAGAACAACTCGCTTTTAAATCTACACAGGCAAAGATAGTCTTAATGCCCGATTCAATTGATCACAACACTGTCTGACTATATTTTTGTGCTTCGTCTGATCACAAATTAAAAGCTTTTTGCGATATATCCAATCACAATACATCCCAATATTCTGAAAAGTGACAGTATTTATAAAACTAAGAGACATTTGACAACATGACAAAGTGATTCATATGTACTATTGAAATGTTTTTTTTATTTATTAGAACAATCAAGTAGACTACAAACAAACAAACTGAGAACAAAATAACAACAACAACAACAATGCTTTTTAATGAACAGTGGAGATGCCAGTAAGGTAGCAGTCCAAAAATAGCCATTGTTCTTACAACGGGCGGCTGTGGCTCAGTCGGTAGAGCGGGTTGTCCACTAATCCACTAATCGTAGGGTTTGTGGTGCGAATCCCGGCCCGGGTGATCCCATGCCGAAGTGTCCTTGGGCAAGACACTGAACCCTAAGTTGCCCCCGATGGCAAGCTAGCACCTTGCATGCAGCTCTGCTACCATTGGTGTGTGAGTGTGGTTATCATCTACTTATCCTGACTGGCTGGATTTGTTTGTTTATTTATTTATCGAGGCAAATAGTGTTATTCAGGGTGACCAACTCCACTGGATACAGATTTACCAAGCCTACCAAGTCATTTCATGGACTGCGAGTAAGGGCAGGTATTAAATCTGCGGAAGCCTGTTTCTGTTTCTGAATGCTGAGAATGTGTATTGAAATTATGCCTTAGCTAAATAAGAAACCCACGACTTAATATTTCCGCACTAAAGCTGGTTTCAAGGAGCACAGGATATATTAACATATAAACATATTCACCCCATGTCCGCACTTCCGATACCAAGTGCATTTAATTAGCGCTTATGAAAAAGTTCTCGTTCACTTATACCATATACTGTATAAACACATTTAAACAGAACACACTCTTGGTTTATTTAAGGTTCAGTTAAAAAAAAAAAAAGTCTCACTGCCTTTAGTCTGCTTTAATTTCAGTTTCACTCTTCCAGTAGTGTTCGAATCTCCAGATTAGTACATTTATAAATAATAAGTAAATAATAGCCATTGTATATTGTTAAAATGTCTTCAAGTATCGTGATCAGCTATGATGTGGGATTTTTATCACCTTTGCGTGCTGTCTTTTTCCTCCCCACACCCTCAGCGAATGGACTGAGCATCTACTAACTAACATGGCTGAGCTATGTATGTATAAAATGGGAAAATTAGGTCTTGTTTGTGAAGTTATTGTGTTTTTTCAAGTGTGTGTGTTGTATGTTATTGCCAGATTGTGAATCAGTGCATGCTTCCTTTTGATAGGGGGGGAGGTCTCTCTCAACTCTTAGTCATCTATTCAGTTATGTCTCTGTAAGTGTGTGTGTGTGTGTGTGTGTGTTTGTGTGTGTGGGTGTGATTTTCCTGGCTCATACATTATTCTATGATTTGCTACCTTTGCTCTTAAAGCAGAGGGAAAACTTCCTGGTTTTGTCAAGACGTGAGAACACAGACAATGAATGATTCATCCCAAGTAGCAGACCATTCCAGGCCAAATATGGTTGAATATAGGGACATATGGGTCAGTTATGTTATAATAACGGCAAGCGTAGAGTTTAACATGCTGGTTAAAGTTTTGTATTAAAAGAATTTAGAATATGAAACAACTGCAGCAGATCGTACAGTATCTAACGCTTGCGACAGCCTTCTGCTTCTGGTCCGTTTTAAGCCGGAGATATATTGCGATCTCTGGCAGACGGATGGCAGACGGATTCCAATTAATTCGTCAGTGTCGTTCGGAGGTACGTAATTTTTTTTACAGACAGACACAGCAAAGTCATTCCTGACAGAGGTGTGAGTGACGGTTGGTGCTGAGGGGCAGTAGCACAAGCACACAATGTGGTGACAAATAAGGAAAATCCCAGCAGTCAGGGTACTTTTAGATTATGAGCTGTTCTCCTTCCAGACCAGCCTGGACTTCCTGTCTGCAAATGACCATTTAAGGAAAAACCAGAGGCCAAAAACAATGGCTAAACCACTTCGGTGCTTTACCTGAACTCAGTCTCAAAATATGAACGTGGGGATTCCTCTTGCTGGAGAAATGAATGCTCATGTTGGATTTATACAGTGTTCATTATGATTCTTTCCACTTGCACTGTATAAAACATCACATGATTTTCATTCATCCTGACAAAAGCAAGGGCTGATGTACGCCGTTGATTTCTTCACCCGAAATATTAGATACTGTAAAAATGAAGATTTCTTTAATCAAGGACGAATCACAACCCATCTAATAACGGATTTATTTCCATATCCCAAAAGAAGTGTGCCATAAGAATTAACGTCTAGGAGATATTTTGAATTGTATTGTATTATTATCCACGCAAAATCATGCTAACCCTGCAATATTCAGAGCAGCTTGTATTTTTTCTAAATTACAGCAGATTTTCTGCAGATTTGGGCTAAGACGTGTCACGTGACGTCATCACAACGCACGTTCGGCCGAAGCCCTTTTTGATTCACGTCCATGAGTACAGCCAAAAGGTCTCTTATTGTACTGACAAACATCATTGTGAAAGACGATTTCACCAATTCAAGTAAAAAAAAAAAAAAAAAAAAAGCCACAACAATCACAAATAAACCTCACAAAATCCTTTACGGACTCCTTTCTGTCTTCCATCATGAGCTAGAAATCAATTTGTTGCTTCAATAAGCCCCTAAATAAACACAGTGCAGTATTTTTGTAGGCAACCCGAAAGTTAGCATCCCCCTGGTTCCCGTGACAAAAAAGCCACACGGATTATTGCAGAAAACAAGCTCTGTGAACGGCAAAATTGTATGATTCTTACACGTTTTGTTCAAGGATAATCTTCACAAATCAACACAACGTTTATGAATTTTGAAGCCAATCGTCAAAAAGTAAAAAGCTAAAGGTGGTCTATAAACGAACTACACCACGGTCACATGACTTCAATGCCACTTATAGCACTGCAATTTGAAAATATTATAAATTGCTAAATCTGCAAAGTTTGAGTTGGAATAGTTTGCAAGAGCATGAGTATAAACACAACGAGGTTGTAGAACATGAGTTTTTCCTGTTCGGCGTGATGACGTTTAATGTCCCCGACAACCTCCGTAATCCCATTTAGCCACATTTAGCCGTCTTTTACAAGACACGTTCGAGACATTTTGTACTCTATTATGTGCTCAACAGAAAGAAAGACTGTAATGTTCTTGTAATGCACTTATGCGTCAGCACTGACTACTGATACTGGTAGCGTCGAAGCCTTTTTATGTAAAAGTTTTTCAAATGCTGTGAATGTCAAAAAAAAAAAAAAAAAAAGGTTCCGGAAAGGTTACACACAAGATTGCATAAACTGGTAGTCTGCTAAACATACAATATTGATATATATATGAAAAGTGTGTGAGAATCAATAAAAAAAATAAATACAAAAAAAAAAAAACATACAATTTGGTGATTTTAGTACAATTGGATAAAATTTTGGCCAATTATGATATTAATCTATTGGTTATATTGATAAATTTATACATGTGGTAGCTTGAATATTAAAAAAAAAATTAAATAAATCCTTTAACCAGTGATCAAGATTTCTCAGACCTTCAATTTTCCCCTCACGGTGAATTTGACACTTTCTACCTTCATATGAAACACAACATCTTTCAGCCACCTAATGTTGGAAGGAGATTTGAGATTTTTTTTTTTTTGAGACGGAACGCTAGCAGGAAGATAAGAGGTAGTTTTTTCCCCATCTAATCTGCATATATTATCGTGGATTGTATTTTGTATAGTCGTACCTTTCTATTAAGTTGGACAATCAGTAAAGACACTAACACAGAAAATAAGAAATGACAGCACAGTTCAGCAGTTCTGCTTCTGGTTGGAGTTATCACTTGGAAACCATTCACTGCTGCTGAGGGTGGCGTCCATATGGACAGCCTAAAGATACACTTAGAAACCAGGAAGACGGCTTTGGACTGCAACACTGATACGAAGAGTTTTACAATGGAGGCTTAGGACTACAATGCTAATGATAGCTATATTACTATATTTGCCACAAACAGTTTTGGACTCGAGTCTCGATCAGTCTCTTGCACTATTTGACCATATAGCACACAGTTATAGAAGGGATTTATTTATAATTGTACTATCCGGCATCACCCAAAAGAGAATGCTTCCCTTTTGAGTCTGGTTGCTCTCAAGATGTCTTCCTCATGTCGTCTCAGGGAGTTTTTCCTTACCACCATTACCTCTGACTTGCTCATTAGGGATCAATTTATACATTTAAAACTGATATATTTCTGTAAAGCTGCTTTGTGGCATTGTTAAAAGCACAAATACAGATCAAATGGAATTGAAGTGTAGCAGTTCTGCAGTTAGACAACAGAGGGAGCTCTTGATATTGTAGCCCAGGCGGCCAGTACACTTCCTCTACAGTGCATGAGAGGTGTAGAAAAATAACAGAACAAAAGAGAGCAATGCAGCAAACCAGAAAAGGGAACACACTGCGAGAACAAAAACCAAAACAACAACAAAAAAAAAAAAAAACAGACTAGAACAGACAAAGCTATTTGCTACACACGCTGTTTTTCCCAGTGCACGCTTTTGAATGCGGACAGAAAGTGACAATAAAAGACAGCAGGCAGAAAAGATGATGTCTCCTTAGTGACAGAACAGCCGTATCGAACCAATTGAACCAATGAGAAATGAGGAAGGAGGGCAGAAAGCCTGCCTGTGATTCGCCAGCTGGCCACCCTGAAGCCTTGACTGTTCAGATATCAATAATTCACTGTGGGCTCCTAGCGTTTGGATCACACTCGCACGGCCCGAAGTCAAACCCTCGTTAAGAAGCGGTGGAGAAGAGAGATCACGTAGCACTTCAGCCACACGCAGAGAACAGACCTTACGGCACTACAGTACCACAGTCCAGCTCACTAATGCTTTTAAATGCCCATTCACGCATATCATTGTTTCTCAACTTGACGAGAAATCATCCTAAATTTTCACATAGTACTTTCCGGTTCCTTAGTAACATGGCGAGATGTGGGGTTATTTTATTTGGGCCTTAGATAACTGCAAACAAGTGAAAAAATGAGTAGTTAGTGAGGAAATGATGTTTATAGCTGCTATAATGTAAGCCATGACAAGAACTAACTTGTTTCCTGAAAAAAGTATGACATCATTCTTTAATAAATAAAAGCAATTTTATCATTGTTGCTAAATTGCTGTGGTATAAGAGAAAAAATATCACTGGGATATCTCATTATAGGAACATAATCAACTTCGGGGTGGCAACGCACGCCGTTGTTGATTATTTTCCTATAATAAGCTCATCTTTTATTCCTTATCATACGACATCATCACTTCTAGCAAGCTGAGCATGTGACTCAGGTAAGATATACACTTCTAGACTAACCCAAATGTCCGAAGAACTGAATTATTAAACTGGCCCCAGCAGGAACAGTACAAACTAACTCTCCTTCAGTTTTGGTCGGAGGCCAGGTTTACATTTGCTTCTACATGCACGTGAGCAGGCTGCGGATTTTACGTTCTGGACGGACAATCAGCCCAGATAAGACAGCCCAGGTGTTTGTAGCTTGCTTCGCATAACTTTGCTCTGGAGATACGTATAAGGCTAGTCCTGGCAACAAATAATGCAATTTTTTGCCTAGCCCTCCAAATAAATACCACATAAGCATTTCTAAGAAAACATTCCTATCATTTTTGACATGCACTCATCATAAGCCCCGAACAAGCATCTTCAGTATTTGGATAAATGGTCCAATGTCAAGATTTGATGCTGGAATTCCCAAAAAAAGGAAGTTGCGCAGGTTTATGGTTTTCACTTGTCTAAATAAGGACATGTTCGGTCACTGTCAGTTCACTCAGAACCACCACGGCTCTGTGCATGCTGGCAAACACTTTGCTGACCTGCACAATGCCATGAAAAGCCACTTGTTTTTGAAGAGCAGAAAAACCGAGCCAAAAAATGACATCAGGTGGTCCAAGCTGAGTAAGTGGGCAGTATATTATTTTGCCGAGCTAAGTGGGTCGAGATGCAGACAGCTTGGTGGCACAGCTGTGTATACAGGCTCGTTAAAGCTGACGGGTAAAAGTGAGAAGCTTGTTCTCGTGGTTACGATGGGTCCCTGGAGGCACGAGGTGCTGGGAAGTGACCCTGAGAGTGTGGGGTAGAACACAGCACATACCAGACATGCTTCTCTAACTAACACACACACATACACACACACAGAGGCATGTGCACGGAACCAAAGCTTTATCAAGTGCCGAGGTCCAACTTAAACTCAGTTCTCAGACAGAATAAAATGCTGGCTCAGAAGAAGTGAGGATTAGGCAGAACTTCTGTGCCTGTCAGTCCCAGTGAAAGAGATGTGGTCTCTGTGCCTGTCAGTCCCAGTGAAGAAGGTGTTACTTTTGTGCCTGTCAGTCCCAGTGAAAGAGATGTGGTCTCTGTGCCTGTCAGTCCCAGTGAAGAAGGTGTGATTTTTGTGCCTGCCAGTCCCAGTAAAGAAGGTGTGGCTTCTTTACCTGCCAGTCCCAGTGAAGGTGTGGCTTCTTTACCTGCCAGTCCCAGTGAAGGTGTGGCTTTTGTGCCTGTCAGTCCCAGTGAAGCTGTGGCTTTTGTGCCTGTCAGTTCCAGTAAAGAAGGTGTGGCTTCTGTCCCTGCCATTCCCAGTAAAGGTGTGGCTTCTTTGCCTGCCAGTCCCAGTGAAGAAGGTGTGGCTTTTGTGCCCGTCAGTTCCAGTAAAGAAGGTGTGGCTTCCTTGCCTGCCAGTCCCATTAAAGAAGGTGTGGCTTCTGTGCCTGCCAGTCCCAGTGAAGGTGTGACTTTTGTGCCTGTCAGTCCCAGTTAAAGAGATGTGGTATCTGTGCCTGTCAGTCTCAGGGAATCTCACATTTTCAGAAAAGCAAATCAAAACACCACAAACAAGACATGATGAGAGACACACTGCTGACTGTTTTGATATAAGGACTGCTAGACTGAAGCAGATCAAGACTAACGAGGAAGAAACAAACCTGTTCTTTCATTGTGTCATTGGCAAAGTGAGCATGACTCATCATGGTGAGGTAAGTGAGGACACAGCTGGAAAGTGGACAGATGCAGATTATATAGCTCGCTGAGAGAACACAAACTTTTTGTGGTGAGTGACTGCATTTCTGGTCATGACCTCAATTTGGCAAAAGAGAAGCCATCCAAGTTGCAGAAACAGAACGAAGCACAGCTGAGCGTGAGAATGAGAACAATGAGAAGAACAGCACGGTTTGAGACGCACGCTGAACTTTCAGTTATTCAAACTTATTTTACTTCCATTTATTGAAACGTTTCAGTTATTTCAGAGAGTACACATGGCAGCTGTGCAACATGCCATCCTATTATTTTATACCCTTTCATACTCCATGACTTGAGCTTTAAACATAGAAAAAGGGAATTTTTTTCATTCACATCCACAGCACAAACTGTATTGGCCAAAAAGCTGTATCGGAAAACTCTCAGCTCTCACCTTGATGCAGTTGGCCAGATCTGTCTGGTAGTAGCGGTCCTGATGTGCGTTGGCCGCCGCGAGTGTAAGAAGGTATTCGTTCCTGGCATGGGTGGCTTTGGAGTTGCAATCACTCCTCTTGGCTTTGAGCTAACACACAAACGACACGATTTTAAGAAATCACTCAAACAAACTGCATTAAAAACATTGAACAAGATCAATTCAGGGGTGGGAAATATGGCCAAAATGACCAAGGTAACGGACGTTATGCATTATAATAGTTACCTGAAATTAGAAAACTTCTCAAATCTGATTAGTCAGAAGGTGTTGATTAATTTTCTGTTGCAGCATGGCTCAGACTGTAGATCTGGCTGCTATATATAAATGGATTACAAACGTCTATTTGGTGAAATGTTCTTTGAGAAGATGTTTGGCACATAGGAAGGAGTCTTCAGTGTCAGCACTGTGTAACGGTCACTGATACGGGAAAGTCTTCTTTACGGAGGGCTTGAAGGTTTCTCTAACATGATCAGCTGCTTATTTTCTTTTAAACTATTAGCTGTTATAATTAGAGATGCACCGATGTATCAGCCGATAATGGGTATTGGCCGATAAAGGCAATTTTTCACACTGATGTTCGGGGCAGATTATATCCTGTCAATCAAAAGAGGGCGGGAAAACACATACATTTCGTGCTGTGTGGAATGATGACAAAACTGCAGTTTGTAATCTCTGCACTGCTAAAATTTTACACCGGAAGTGAGCAGCAGTGAAGCGGGAGTTTCAGCGTCGAGTCAAAATTATTTTTTGCCGACCTGAATTAAAATACACCTTTGAACGATTTAAATGAAGAGGAGTTGATGAAAAAGTATATATATATAGCACAATTTAGTTCGTGTGTTAATGTTAATTAGAGTAATGTGTTTTCTGTTTAAGAGACCAGTTACTGTGAAACAACTTGTTGAAATACATTTTTTATTTGCATTTCTTTCAGAATTGTGGAATCAATTATTATTAATTTAAAAGAAGGCATAAAAGGCAGAACTATCGCTATCGGTAACGGCCGATATCACTCTGAATAATCTGTTCTCGGTATTGGCTGAGAAATTTAATATCGGTGCATCTCTAGTTATAATGTAATACCAGGACCTAGTACATTGTTCCACATCTATAACATGGATAAAAGGTAACATGTGTTTTTAAAATAAATAAATAAATATTAACAAGGAACAAAACACTTTGAGATGTGCTGTTAATGGAAAATAATCAACTCTGTGCATGGGCGTAACCACGCACTCTTTGACGCACAATTTTGAGGAAATACCAATGTTCCGCTTTAATTTTCCCTGCGAACGGATCTGTCTTTTCTTCATCTATTCTATTTATCTATTTATTTTATTTATGTCTATTCTTTTTAAATATATTCACGTTTGTTAAGGAAAATCGGTGTGTGTGTCCCCACTCCAATTGTACACTTGGTTTGGCCCAGACTCAACACAAGTTCGGTGATGTATTTAAGCAGCTCAGTCTGTAAGAAATGGAGACAGCAGCTTTTATTCAGACAGTAAGTATCTAGACACCTAAATATCTAGGCTAATGTCAGTTCCAGTTTTTGATCATTAACGGTACTTTCACGTGCACATCCTCCCGCCGAGTTCACTGTGAACCCTCACGTTGTGACAGACTGTTATAAATGCGAGTGAAAGTGAGGAAGGTTTGGCGGTGGGGAGGGGGGGGGTGTGTGTCTAGCGCTTGGACCCCCCAATGTCCATACGCCCCTGACTCTGTGGTGATAACAGTAACTCCACATATTAGACTACATTACATCACCTCCTAATGTTTTATTCTTTACTTATGAAACAAGCAGTTGGTGTTAGTGGCAGTTATTCATGCCCTTTATTTACTGTGATGATAATACCAACATGTGGCAGATCAGTGGTTAAAGGTCTGGCCTAAATGATCAGAAGGTTGTGATTTCATATTTTTGCACTGGCCACTGCTGGACCATGAGCAAGGCCTTTAACCATGAATGCTTGAGGGTGCGAATCATAGCTGAGCAGGCACTCTAACCTCAGATGCCTAACAATCTGGAATATGCGGAGAAAAGAATTTCACTTCACTGTACATGTAAGTGACAATAAGTCTCTCTAGTGCAGGGGTCGGCAACCTGTACCACTCAAAGAGCCATTTGGACCCGTTTCCCACAGTAAAGAAAACACTGGGAGCCGCAAAACCCTTTTGACATTTAAAATGAAATAACACTGCATATAACGTTTTTTTTTGCCTTTATGCTATGTATAAACAAACTATAATGTGTTGCATTTATGAAATCAATTACATTTCTGCATGCAACAAAACATTTTGAGCTCCGAAAAAAAGACGTTGACGTTGGGTTGAAGGTTACTTTCAAGTAAAATACTCAAACTCAAACAAAACTCGCATATGTACTTGAATTTGCAGACTTCATCCACTTGTTGAAGTGATTTTTAC
>JAFFST010045307.1:81303-94978 GCA_022414735.1 Noturus placidus
CATATATATATATGAGGAAATGAAAGCAGACATTCTGATCTATTGTCCCATATTCATCTTTTTATTCTCAAACCCAAATGTCTTATAGAATTGACCTTGCTGTTCCAATACTTTAGGAGGGGACTGTATGTCATAAGTAAGTCTACCCCTATATAAGCTTGAAAAATGGAAACTTGGAGGGAAAAGAAGCTCGTAGAGAGAAAGAGAAGAAAGAAGCCATGGCTCAATAAACACCTGCTAGCTTCCTCTTCCTGTGTGGTCCAGATAAACTAAAACACTGCAATACACAAGCAGCACATGAGCATGCCCACTTGTCCAGAGACAGGAAGACATGATGTGCAATGGTAGACACAGAAGTCACAAAGCAAATTGAAGTGGCTTTATTTCCACTTTACACTGTTTAGGTGTGCTTTTGTGATTGATATGCACTATAAAGGCATTATTCTCTATAAAGGCAGGAGAGGCTGTTTTATAATATTAACCTGTCGGTTTCATTCTAATCACAGATTTCCCCTCTTCACTCTCATGTCCATGGGATGCTTCCTCTTGGCCATAGACAGCCTGTGATCTACCCTAGAGAATAAGTAAAGGACAAAACCTGTCCTACTGAAAAAACGTCCTGTGTTCTGAAGACTTCCCCGTGTCAGAAAGCGTAAAGGAACAGCTTTACCTCAGACTGTTATAAAGCACTGACACTGGAGACTCCAGACTTCAAAAAATGCCAAACAACCCTGTCCTCAGAGAAAACGTCACTATATCACCAACTACACCCATTTTTTAATCCTTGTATGAATCGCGGCTTCCATACAAGACCCCGTGCAATTTGTTACTATAGCAACCACAATGCATCAGAAAGAGCGGATTAATACATGCTTGTGATTTGCCTTGCAGCTGGAACTACTATTAGAGCTGCTGTTATAGAGAATCAAATCAACAACTACTGACTGAGATGTAGTCCACTATAACTGCTTAAGTCTAAGAAATATAATAGCAAACAAAAACTAACAAAGCTCTCAAATTCTGAAACCAAAAGGGAAAAATTCAGCCAAAGAAAGAAAAAAAATTCATTAATTATTCATCCTTTATGTTGCATATCAGGCTCAAAAAATCAACACCAACCTTGTTAGAAAGACTGGATTTAGGTTACCAGAGGAATTAAGGACTCTCTGGAGGATTTAATAGCTTATATGCAGGGGTATATACAGTAATAATGATATTTTATAAAGAACTGAAGGAAAATGGTCACCTGGTAAATGGCGCTTTTATCCAAAGCACTTTATACTGTGTCTCATTCACCCATTCACTCACACACCAATGGTAGCAGAGCTGCCATGCAAGGTGCTAACTTGCCATCGGGAGCAACTTGGGGTTCAGTGTCTTGCCCAAGGACACTTCGGCATGTGGCATCACCCGGGCCGGGAATCGAACCGCCAACCCTACGATTAGTGGATTAGTGACAACCCACTCTACCGACTGAGCCACAGCCGCCCCTGGAGAACGTAGCCAGCAAGTCATTACTTTTACAAGCCCAAGTACAAATATAAGAGCAAGTAATAACTACAGTATAACAACAAATCAGCTGGACAATTTCAAGAACTTCGTATATCGGACTGAATGGTCATATTGTTTATTCTGTGGGTGGCATTTTGCTGGTATGGTTTGGGTCCACTTAGACAAAATGGCTACTACAAATCAATACAAAGTTCTTCCGATTGATCACCTTTGTCACCTTTAACTGCTCCACCACCAGGAGACGTTCCGATGTTAAAGCAGCGAAACACTGTTGAGCAGTGGTACCCGGCTGATGACCCTGCAGCTGACCTATGCCATATGGAACCAGTGGCACTAAGCATGCATTAACGGTGCCAGTAGGGTTTGTTACAGCCTTAGTCGCTTGGAAGGTCTGTATGGCTCTGGTTGTGTGCCTGAGTGGTATTAGGTGTAACGGGAAACCATTTGGACCAGTAGCACTGAGCATGCATTAGTAATGCAAGAAAGCAGGCATTAATGCCATTGCAGGGCAACATCTACCTGTGTAATTAATGATGAAACATTTCGATTATCATAAAAGTGGTCTCTTCTAGGATGGCCCCACCCCATACAAGTTTACCATATTAACTGATGAGTGTGAAAATACTATCATCAATAATATCAATCAATAATAAATCATATGTTATGGCTTTCAGAGTCTCTAGAAATACTGCTCATCTCTCTAGTACACTTTCAGAGACTTGTAGAATCGATGCCAAGGTGCCCTTCACAGTTTGCTCATCACAGAGAGTTCTTAAAGGGTGCAAAATACAAGACAAGCACACTGCAGTACAAAGAGACTGTATAACAATATTGTGTCATCAGGTTGTACAAATATGCACAAATATGCACTGTTTGAGGACTGAAGATAAAAATGAGCGCCTTCAATTTAATGTGATGCTCTCAGATGCTGTGTGTATCTTCTACCAGACCCTAATCAGCTTTATAGTCTGGTCTTCCTATACCATACTGCATTGCTGCGTGTTCTGATGGTTGTCCAGCAGTAATATATTTATTTCTTTTTTATTATTTCAATTTTACTACATACTTTAACCAAAACAACAAATGGTATGCAGTTATTTATAGAAATGATTATAGAAAGGAGTATACTCATTGCTCATATACCAAGACGTAACAGGAAAGTGCACCTTAAACACCCCCTTTTAAGTATACTGCAATCTCAGTAAGTTCCTGTTTTGTGAGAAAGCAGGTGGCAGGAAATCCGCCTCAGACGGGCGAGAGAATGCAAGAGATAACACAAGATTGGGAAACATGTTGCATTCTCAACATTTCTCATGTCTCTCGCATATAAACCGCAACTACAGCCTAATCCTTCATGTTTATTGAGAAATAACTGCAAACACGTCCCCTGAGTAAAAAAAATCGATGGAAATATTCAGGTCAGTGATACATTCATCTGGTTTTTACATGCAAAAAACACAAACTTTCTAATCAGTACAATGTAACACCAACATAAAATCAGTGCTAACGAAGCTGTCTATATATGACAAAGTGTAATTACGAACTGGATTAACAGCTGTCAAGCCATTACTGAATGTGTACATTGGTTACTTGGATGCTTCCAGCCTATACAACATTCTACTCCATGGTGTTCTGTGATGGACTGGAGTCATCCAGGTTGTATTTTGGCATTATGACCAGAATTCCCGGGATAGACTCCCGATGTTCTGCAACCTTGGAGAGGATAACGTGCTTCCTGATGGATGAATGAATGAATGAATGAACGAATAAATTTGCATTTGTTGGGGCTGGAGAACTTATAGTATACCATAGACTTTACACTATAATTAATGACACGTATGAAGCACCTGGTGTATCTCCCTCTGGAAGTCTCCTGCTTCAACCCTTGATTCCTATGAATGCATTCAAGGACTAAATACATTCTTAATGATGATGTTTTACTCATTTCAAAGCCACTAAGGGTAAAGGATGTAGGACTGAGTATAGTCAAGGAGGCTGGCTCAGGAGAGCTGACCATCTAGGAGGAACCACCAATGATCAGTTTGACCTTATGTGTTTATAAACAGTGTATAAATGTGAAGGTCATATCATCAATATATAACTTGACTGAACATGATAACAAAATATTACAAGTTAGAATCAAGTATAAACTTGCAGAACCTGAAATAAATCTGCCTTCACAACCTCACACACCCTTCATGAATTTCTGGGGACACTTTATTTGGCCTTCATGACGTTCATAGGTCCTGAACACTTAGTCATATAGGTCCTGAACTTAGTCATATAATCAAACAGCACATAAAACCTCAAATGCACTGGTTCCCAACCCTGGTCCTGGCATACTGCCTGTCCAGAACATTTTAGTGTTTTCCTTGCTCTTAGACACAGTGGGTACTCCAGGACCCGCATTGTTTTATGTAACCTAATGTTTTGATTAAAGCCTTTCTTAAATACTTAAATGTCATGTACACAAAGCAGCAAAAGGCAGTCACACTCTCCATTGCTCCCTATCTACTCTCAGAGACATCTCTCTGATTCTGTCCCTAGACCAGACCTTTTCACTCATAGAACATCAGTCAGTACAGACCAGTCCTTCAGAGACAAAGAGCAGTTAAATAGATAGCTGATAATAGAGTGTATGTGTTGTAGAAACGCATATTGACTTTGGCCCTGGGATTACGCTGACTCGGCTGACCTGAGGCAGGAATGAATGAGCGAGAGACAGAGCGCCAGAGAGTTTGTGCTTTTTCAGCAATAACGTAGACAAGATTGAAACAATAGGATGTCAGGACTTCCTGTACAGGCTAATGTACACCGACCCACTTATCATATTCAATAAGCACAAATCTGTGCGTGTGTGTAAGCTACAGAGTTTAACCCTTTGATGGGTTCTGGCATGCCTGTATGAGTCATAGACTAAAAAAAGATGGACGATAATCCTTCACCCTCTTCCATTGTAGAAAAGTGAAGCCGCCAATGTCCCAATATGGCGCTGGCATTTTGGAGTCTGCACAGTAGTGAGCGTGGAGTGGAACCACGGTATCAAGGTCCGCAAGCATGCGCCCCTGACTTTTTCAAATCAGCATGTCAGTGTGAAATAAACAGTTATGGAAATGTAGAAATTAAAGTTACAGCTCCAAACTCCTCCTGAAGATCCTGAAAAAAGTCTGTTGGTGCCTCAGTGACTACTTTGCTCCGAGAAGCTGTCAATCATAGCGTCACACCCATGTTTTTATAGCATCAAAACTAACTAAAATCAGACATATTTATAAAAAAAAAAAAAAAAAAAAAACACTTGAACGCACATCACTGTGATTGGAAAATTTTTTTTGAAGTGTAAGTTCATTGTTTGGTTTGTCTCGTCCCATGGAGAGGGCAGGGTTTATGGCCTATATTGCATCCAGGCACCTGGGAGCGATCAAAATGTTTTGGCTTCACTTTTCAGGACTTGTGTGGAACACTTGGTATAAGTAGAAAGAGGGTTGGCCATAAAATTTCATCAATAGTTAAGAATGGCATCCAGTTCAGAAACACCCAGTTCAAAACACTCAAGGCTATTATGACTAGTTTAGCCAGATCATGAGTGCAGCTTGTGGGAAAGTTTGTCTGTGAAAAATGAAACCTGTGACACAAAACTTTCTCTTCACAAATTTTACTGTTCCCCAGGAAATGTAAAGGGGAATCGGTAGGTGCGGCTTTCAGACAAAATGTAGAACAGAAAGCAGCTTATTTATGTTTCAAAAAGCATTATGTTTGCTAGCTAATAAATGTTTCCCTCAAATAGAGCCAGCTAGCTAGCCAGTAAACACTAGAGGGGATGTCATGCTATTGTCTACACTGCATGACATCACCTAAAACTCCTGGCCAAGCACACGAACAACAGAGAGTCAGTCAGTCAGTCAATCAATCATTCATTCATTTAGGGACATTTATCGTCCAACAAACACAGTTGTTACAGTGAGGGAACGAAAGAAAAAGAAGTGGTATTGCTAGCCGCATACTTTAGCGCTATGTGCGAAATGAAACCACTCACTATTCCCTACAACATAGACCATTTATACAATACTGTTAGTAAAAATACAAATTATGAGGCTACTATAATAAATAGATTTGCCTTCTTTTAAGTGTAAACATGTAATGCTGCCTTAAATTTAGCCAAAATGACATCTCGAAGAAGACAGTCGTGCTTAGCCTTTTTCATGCGGAGGACCAAAAAAATGACACCTACTGTACATAGATGGCTTCAGTACAAATATTGAAAAGAATATTGTGTATTATAAAACGGGGGGACCCTCCCTTAACGGCTTGCATTTTAATCTTCATAATTAACATGTACTCTTAAATGGAGTTCAAGATTTATTTTGTAAATAAATTCTGAATTGACCCCCCCATATTACCCACAATGCACTTTAATTACTCCTTGCTTCATCTCTACCTACAGAAAGTGATGCAGCAGTGCTTTATTCCCTTAGACAGTCCAGCTGTCTCACCTCCTCATCTGTACACTCTGCTCAAACAGTCAGGTTCCAAAGCTTCATCTATCATGCCAAGGTTGCATTAGTGCCATCGGGCTTAGACACGTCGTATAGCTTGAGTTTAGCTTTTGCGGTCTCCTTCTATTCTCTACGTCTCATTAATGTGATACTGAACGTCACTGAATAGTGGTGAGTGAGAAAAGAACAGAGAAACCGGACAGAGAAAGCTTACAAACAAAATAAATGATGGTGGGGTCAAAATAAAGACAAAGAGAGAGACACAAAAGTGGACGGCTGTCCCAACAAGGAAGAGAACATTTACAATATTGACTGAGCTTAACGGTTAAGGATTTAATGTTTTTCAGTCCTGTGAGTTCCTTTCTCTGTAAAATTATAAACAATGTGTAGATTTTATATATTGTTTATATAAGGATGAACTTATATCATTATAATTTTTTCTCCTCAACAGGACAGCAGGGTGGATAAAACAAAATAAAGACTCATGACTAAAGTAATAACTACCTCTGTAAAATTTAACCACCTAAAAAAAGTCAATTCCCTTTAGCTATCTCGACCATTTGGCGTTTACACTGGGACGTTTTTCACTGTTGAAGCTCATCCCAGACCTTCAGAACTCATAGTTTGTGTAAATTTTACTCTGTTCCCGCCTACACAGGCTCCCCTTTGTGCTCCGTTCCTCTCCCTGAGTAGGTTGGTTTCCAGAACCACCCGAGACCATCCCATGCCTGGGCACAATAAGGCCATTGAATGGGCACCGACTTGGCATTGAGCTATAACAAAGCTTCCAAAAGGCAGGTCCGGCAGGCAGCACGCAGGCTTGTCGCTATGCTCATTCAGTCCACAGGGAGCTCTTATTCTAGAAAAAGAGAATGACACATGACCATGAAGCTGGATGGAGAGGTGAACGAACCTTCAGTGGTTTTGGCCCCAAAGCCATTCGTCTCACCCGCAGCAGCACTCGGCCAAGGGGTGGAAAGTGCAAAAATGGAGGGCAGCCACTGAAAGAGATGATTTATGTAGTGTGCAAAGTTTGATGGACTGAAACTAAATTGGTGAGGAGACCCTTGCATGTGCACTACAATTTCAGCTGGACTGAATTCAACTGGTATCTCTTGAACCTTTTTTTTTTTGGTCTAGTGACTTTTGGGAATTTTAAAAGAACAATTAGTTCAGAAAATGGTCGATTCAGATGTTTATTTTTACTACAATACCTACTATCCTTGTCCTGACCTTTTGAACAATACTCCACCAAGTATAGGCCACTCTGCATAGTATGGTGACCAACATGCAGTTCTCTAACTGAGGGTGAAGCATACTGACGACAGAAACAAACCTACATGGTATTTCAGTACTTTGACAGTGTTTTGTGCACACGGATTCTGGTTGACTAAGATTATCTGGACTATAATAAAGTTGTTATTGCAATATCAAGCCCAATAAACTTGTACTTTCTTACAAGTAAAGCTAGGGCTAGAGCTAAGAGCGAACAATATATCCGCTATGATCTAAACACTCTGCTCACCATTAACACAGCACAGTACTTCTTCCTGCTCCAGCTGCCTTGGGGTCTTGGGTTTGAGTGCAGACAACATGGAAAAAAATGACAACATGGCATGAAAAGCCCAAGGCAAAGGAGATCTGGATTAGGTTAGCATGCCTGTGTTAAAGAGAGTGTGTATGTGAGAGTGAGAGACAGAGGAAGCTATCCACTAAGCCATATGGGTGCCATGTGTATGGTTTAGATGGGGGTTTAGACCACTCTGGTGAAGATCCAGTTACGGTGTGGTTCTGATGAGTGTCTTTTTATCCAATAGCATCTTCTCATGCATTATCCATGGTTTTTCTAGCTCTTGAAAGGGAAATGCTCAGACCAAAAGGGTCAGTTGAACCCCCAGGCTCCATAGCTGCCATATGCTGAATGTTCTGTTCGTGAATGAGGACAGAAAGGCTGTTCTTCTTATGTTCATGATGAAAGATGTTTGTAGAGCTTGGGCTGCCTTCACTACAAGTGCCTTTCTGGTGATGGTAAATGGGTGAACAATCTACTACTTTATATCATGTAATAAACCAGCATTAAATAAATTGAGTGAACTGTAAATTGCTCACTCATTTCTTAACACTGGTAGATACGGGAGTGATACTGTGGTGTTGGGTGAGGAAATTTTTGCACACAGGTGTTTTTGGCATACGCTGAGAAAAGATTTAGAGTATTTTACAGGGAAAGGTAGTTTACGAATTGCATGTTAAATCAATATACAGGAAAACAAACAACATTAAATTGGTCTACCTACTTCTCAGGGACAAGGGACAAGTTTGTACACATGCTAAACTGCAAATACAGTTAGTTGAAGAAAGGATGAAAGAAGAAATATTCATTTATCCTGGTCAGGGTTGCAGTGAAGCTGGAGATGAATACAGCCTTGGTGGGATGCCAGTCCATCGTAGGGCACCGTGGAACCATACATCACACACTTTATTCACACCTAGGTACAATTTAGTACAGCCAATCCACCTAGTTGCTTTTTGCAGCGGTTGGAGGGAACTAGAGAACCCAGAGAAAACTCACACAGACACGGAGAACATTTACAGAAACATAACAGACATTAACATGAGATGAGGACTGAACTGGGGATCCTGTAGCGATGCTGCCAACTGCGCCACCATACTCTTCCAATGGAGGCTATCCATATTAAATTGGCTCTGTGCAGTCTACTTGAGTTCTTAAACTCCAACTTTGGTAAACCATGCCTTCATAGACCTCACTTTTGGACATCATGCAGGAACATGACACGTGAAGGCAAATCTTAATGCTACAGCGTACAAAGACATTCTAGACAATTGTGTGCAATCATCTTTGTGGCATCAGTTTGGGGAAGACCAACATTGCCATATTTTGACCATATAGTGCATCTCTGACGACCATGTACCATCTAATTATAGCGTTATTTTAAAGCTTAACACAACACGTACATCTATACCACCTCTCGAATCTATTTAAAGTCAATCGCATGACATCATAGGTGTCAAAGACAAACAATGGTTAACTACCACAGATTTTCCATCAGTCGTGGGAATTCATAAGTGATGCAACATCTTCAAGATTAAACATTACGGTTTCGGGGAAAATCTGGAGAACAAATAAATTGAGCTCTACTGAAATGGGGACTTTTTGGTTTGTGGACTAATGGTTTTTCTTGGCAGTCATGAGACAATGCGAAATGAGGTTGTGTTTAGGGTCAGCGAGACTCAAGGGTGTGTATTAGGGATGGGAAAAGGGAGGGTTCTGGGGTGGGCCAGTCTCAGATTCATCTCCTCTCTTTCCCACTTTCTTTTCCATTTTGGACAGACTAGATCTGGACACAGGGTGAAAGTGACCAAAGCCTTATTCTCAACTTTCACCCCTTAACCTGTGACCTATTGACCTGCATTTACATTAACCTCACTGAGAGGGTCAAACAGACACAATGGAGACAGATAAAGAGGACATAGCTCGGGTCAAGGAGCATCTCATTCACATATTGCAAGCAGACACTCAATTCTAGTTCATCGCCAGATTCACAGAGAAAAAAGTTTACAGCAGTGTAATGGATACCAAGTTTTCATTATGTTTTTGGCAAGTAAGCACACTTTGTTCTCTCCCTCTAGGCCCTTTTAAAAGCAGTTATAACTTGTAACCTCCATCATTGATGATCTGATGCACTACGTGGAGCCCCTAGCAAGTTCAGCCAGCATCTCTAGCCTGTAATGATTCATTTACAAAGCTGAGGTTGATATTGTAGAAGAGTTTAATAGCGCTATGGTGTACTATAACACTATTAAAGACAAGACAGTGTGAGGTTTGCACATGAGAGAGTGCAGAAAATCCACAGGAGCCATTTTACACACTATCTCTTATAAATACAACATAGAAAAACAAGGGGGAAAAAAACCCTGATTTTGTGTACATTCTATGGAGGCAATATTAAAGCAGAGACCACGTGAACCAGTGAGCAGGAAAGTGACACATGTGGCCTTAAGTTGATCTTCCATTAAAATGCATCCCTTTTTGCCTTCATGCATCACCCCTTAACAAGGCCTTGTGTCAGCTGTTTGAGGCAATAGCCTCTTTCCCACCCAACTTCTGCTTTTGTCACCACCGGTTTGACTTGTGAGGGTTGTTTAAATATTTTAAAACAGTTTCCTTTTTTAAAAAAAAAGCTTTCACTAATAGTTTATATTAACATTGACAATCCAATCAGGTGCACGCTTAAGTCACACTTAGCTAGCTCCAAGTTTGTAGGGAAGCAGATGCTCGGTTGTATTACTCTAAATTTAGAAACAGGGTTATTTTGCTGATAATACATATTATCAGACAACCCACACTATAGGACTGGCACATCGTCAGTCATCAGTCAAATTGAACATAGAATTATAAATGGAGCACTTATTTTTATTTGTTAACTCAACCCATGATCTTTAAGAAGCAGAAGTCTATAAAAATACAAGAACAAGACCACATAAATGGAGTCAGAAACAAAGAAATCCAAATATATAGACTGAGACTGACATTCAGAGACAGGAAAGAGACAAACAATGGATCTGGTGATGCTCTCAATATTGTTATTTATGGTGTATACTGGACAAATAAATCTACAATATTTTTTAAACAAAAATACTCACAGCGTCGTTAATCTGTAAGGAGCATGGTATTTGAACTTTAGCTATGTCTACTTCCTGCAGTCTGACTGAGGAATACTGGGATACATTTCTCTCCTACCTACATGGGAGAGCGTCTGGCCTATGCAGCTGGCTCCAATGTGTTTAGGTCTAAAAGGTTTTGCGGTCTTTAAAGGGCCATTATCAGGTCTGGCACCCACTTACTAACACAGATGGACACACACACAAGCATCATGGTTGAGGACATGGCAATATCTGCTCTTTAGCAGCTTCTTAAAGTGCACCACTCCATTCTCATCTCAATTCGTCAAGTAGTGCTGAAGTTGTGCATAATTAAACCTTGGGAAAACCTGCTCTTAATACAAAATAACAAAAACACCACTAAAAGATCTGCTTGTCACTGGTATGAAAGTTTGCCATTGGACAGCTAATCTCACTGCTGTCATCACTGGGTTTTATTACTTGTCACACCGTACAAGATGAGCCCATTAAATATTTTAGCTGAGTTCTATAACAGACTATGCAATGATAAGTTCTCCATGTCCAAATTACTTGAAGAATTGCTGCTTGTGTCATCAATCAATGATCTGGACGTGTACCGGAAATGGGGTGGCAAAGGCAGAAACATTCTTCAAAGTGAGCCTGATGTAAGGATATTTTTTTCTATTCACCAGCAGGTTTTGTTTACATTTCACCATTGCCACTACCTTATTAGTAGCCGTCCTGTGAGTTTTGCATAATCCACACTGAAGAACTGTACATGGTTCCTACCTGTTTCAAGACGTCCAACATCAACAACGCCCAACATGATTACAGACCAGCTGCTGTACCATCAGTATTAAGGAAGACTTCTGAGCTGCTCATTCTTACCTCACAAACGTAACCAAAACGTCCTTGACCCCCTGAGGTTAAGCATGTATTAAATACTAGGCCTACAATTCATTCACCAGCATCTTGACACAGCTGGTACATACATGAGAATTTTGTTGACTTCAGCTCAGCCTTCAACATGATCATTCCAGGGCTGCTGGGCAAGAAACTCACTCATTTATTTCATTCTGCCAAAGGATCGCAGACGTCCTGACAGACAGACGGCAGAATGTGTGGTTTGGCAAAAAAATGTCAGACTCTGTAACTCTCAGGACTTGCGTACCCCAGGGTACCCTCAATTTTCAATTTTCAACACCAATAACTTTACTGACCATCAATGACAACACACTTGTAAACCTCATATCCAACAATGATCAGTCCTTATCAGACTGGAAGTGGAACAACGGTCAGTCTGGAGCTGTCACGGTCACCTACAGAGCTCAAAACACTAGAGATGATCATCAATTTTTTAGAAAACAGCAACTCGATCATCCTCAAAGGGCTCACTTGTCAAAACAGTTGAGCTATTCAAGTTCCTAGGTCCTATCATGCCAGGTAACCTTAAGTGGTACAACAGCAGTAACTGCATCACCAGAAACAACACAGCAAAGGTTGTTCTTCCTACGAAAGCTGAAAAAATACAATCCTCTCCAAACATATTATCAGGTGTAGCCTGAATTCCAACTGAGACCTGTTGAAGTCCTGAATAAGCGAAGCATGCATGGAAGATCAGTACAGACCCTTCCCATCCTGGCCACTGCCTAGTTCAGAGATTAAGATCTGGAAAGCGAATACGAGCAGTTCATACAAAAGCATCATGACACACAAAAAGCTTCTTCCTACAGGCAGTAGCTCTCATTAACAGTTCTGAATAGACCACTCTGCCAAACCTGTGTAATTGCACTATGCATGGTTTTCATTTATTCATTTATTTATTTTTTACAATGTGAATATGTGATTCCAGGAAACACCTAGTGCAGCTAGCTGTATATTCCCTGTACTTTTAGTGAAGGCATTAACATATTACATACATATTTGAAATTATAGGCTTATTGTATTCTTTGTATATTTGTATTGCGTTATTTGTCCTGCCGTATATACATTGCTGTATTATTGTACCGATTGCATTTGCACTGTTGCACGCCAATTCTATTCAATTCCGGTACCTGCACATGTACCAGGCCAATAATGTGATTCCTATTCGATAAAGTGATTCTGACTCGATACTAGGGATGGGCGATATGGACTTAAAACCAGATCACGATCTTTAATGTGATAATGATATCAGTAACGATTTAAACATAGTACAGTGCACCACTGTTTTTAGCTACATGTGATAGCTGTGATCTCGAGAGCCTCAGAAACACAAACACTGATCTAAAAGTAAAACTGATTTTCTGTAATGAAACCAGTTCCAGATTGTAGAGGAAGCTCCTCATTTAGCGATAACCTCCTCCTCAGCTTCACGTCCACCTTCTGCCGTACTCGTTTTCACTCTGCACGTGAGCTGCAAACGTATCGCACACAAATTTGCCATCAACTAGGCTTTACAGTCATTATCGCGGAAAGACATTCATATTGTGGGGAGAATTTCTACCGGTAGATTGCCCATCCCTACTCGATACCGATTCTTTATACAGATATACAGGTGATCTTGCTTGTGAAGCAGCAAGCGCATATTCCAGTCTTTCTATGGCTAAAAGCGTTTGACGTCATCTTGCTGTTTCTTTTCAGAATATTAAACGGTACACATTTACAGTGGGGGAAAAAGTATTTTTGATCCCCTGCTGATTTTGTACGTTTTCCCACTAACAAAGAAATGATCAGTCTATAATTTTAATGGTAGGTTTATTGGACAGAATAACAACAAAAAAAATCCCGAAAAACGCATGCCAAAAATGTTACAAATTGATTAGCATTTTAATGAGGGAAATAAGTATTTGACCCCCTCTGAAAAACATGACTTAGTACTTGGTAATGACTTAGTAATTACTTTTCATTTTCAATGCCCTGGCTGAGGGAAGGAGGTTCTCACCCAAGATTTGACAGTACATGGCCCCGTCCATCGTCCCTTTGATGCGGTGAAGTTGTCCTGTCCCCTTAGCAGAAAAACACCCCCAAAGCATAATGTTTCCACCTCC
>JAFFST010045308.1:9362-27016 GCA_022414735.1 Noturus placidus
GCATGGGATCACCCGGGCCGGGATTCGAACCGCCAACCCCACGATTAGTGGATTAGTGGACAACCCGCTCTACCCACTGAGCCACAGCCGCCCAATATTTCTATTGCTTTTGTTTGATTTGTTCATTGCAGCCAGCTGAAATTCTGTACATTTTGACAATAAACAGTACAGTTATAGACTTATAGAGTCCGTGCCTCAGCACACTGAGGCTGTTCTGTCGTCTTGTGGTGGCCCAAAACATTTCTGTAGATACTATATGTTTGATTCCCATTCATTTTAATTACCCAAATGTATATGCAAATGCAATATATTTAGTATAAATATGGTTTTTATATGTACTTTAAACTAGTACTAATTTTAAACTTGATTTGGACTAATTTGGGTGACAAATGATACTTGAAAGTGACCTTATTACATCTTTGAGTTTATTTTCTCCAGATACACTTCTAATTAAAGTATATTTTACACTAGCTGTACATATAGTAAACCTGAATAAAGCTGAATAAGCTCCTCACTTCTCCCATGACTGATCAGAAAGAAAAAAAGAAAACCACAATAAGGCGACCCATCAGATGAAGCCTGTGGTGTCAGAACTGCCCAGAGTGTAACAATTATAACCATTTGCAGGATATAAAAATCCTAAGAACCACTTTAAGCCACAGGCTATCAATTCAATGACAAACACGATCAGGTTCACAATCAGCCTGTGTCGTCTGCCTTTGAACTCGGCATTCTAATTACTCTAGTCAAACAGCAAAATGTTACAAAAGGCTCCTGAGCATAATGAGCTTCAGTAATTATTTTGTAACACAATTACTGCCACGGTACAGGAGGAATGATCGGCCGTGATAATGATTAACATGCATTAATACATGCATTAAAGTATGAAAATATGTGCAGAGCTGTGGGCAGACTCACAATTTTTTTTAATGTGTTTACAATTGAAGTGGAGCAGAAATGCTAGCAGAATTTCAGCTAAGAAATGTGTACTTGTTATGCGGTTCATTTGCTTTTCTGAAAAGAAGTGTGAAAATGTACAAATCGCCACATAAAAACAACAGGAACATCAAGGAAAATTCTTTAATAAATAAAATCTTTACTACTGCTGACCACAACTATAAACCAAAACTATATAAAAAAAACCAACAAGAAACAAACATACAAAAGCCAAAGATTTTGGGTTAAATAGCTCTTAAATATCCTAAAAATAGATGAAGCATACGGACAGAAAAGACTCTAGAGGGACCAGTTGGAATCAGACACGCATTTACGAGCAGCTTTCCGGCTGGTGTGTGGGCCCCTAGGAAGAAAGGAAGCTGCTAGTTGCGATAGCGGGGCTAGTTGAAATAGGGCTGAGAATCGGAGGCGTCTCAGGCTGGCTACTCTCAGGAAAAAGCCAGACAAACAAAAGGAAACCATAGGCTTAAGGAGCAGGAAACCAGGAGATGGACGAGTGCTAGCCGCTGATTAGCCACAAAATGGAGCCGGGAAGATAAGAGCGCAGCTAATCTGCTAAACGGAAGACCATGTTTACCACTCTTAATTCTGTCCAGTGGTCAGTACTATGCTCTGAAACCAAGCAGTTATATTCACAAATCCACAAACCTACATCCCGTTGCATTTGTTAACACACTGATACAGATGAGAAGATGTCATGCACATTGTTCCGTGGTTCCTGCCCTGGCTGGGTGGCTGCAAAACCTTAGAGGACTTCCTTAGAGATTGTGCCCTGAATGCTTTCCCCCTATCTCTAATTGGAGCTCTGCCATGGTGGTCCTTGTATTCAAAGCAATTTTAAAAAATCTAAAATCATGCAGGGGTTCATGAACCACCACAGGCATAAACAAAGCCCACCAGAAGAGTCGCTGTGCTGCTGATGAGGCACGGAAAGGCTGGCGGCTGGAGGACCGGCAGAGGACTGTGGGCAGCAGCTGCTTACAATTTACCCAATTGTGGCAAAACAAATGCTACTGATGCAGACACTCCATCATCCTCAGCCCACATCAAGCCTGATAGCACTCTGCCTGCTTTCAAAGCTGCCTTTTTTTTCTTATTTTTCTTTCGCTCAGTGTTGCAGGGGCTGTCATCCATACAGCAGTGACAGAAGAGGATTTAGGGAGCTTAAGTCATTCACAAATATAGCAATGTAAGCCCTAAAGCTCATGAGTTTCATGAACATCTTAGAGAGCAAGTACACTAAATCTGCTGCAGTGCAGGTATGACGGTTGATCCAGTATACCTGTAGTGATTCGGCCCTCCTCGTCTTTATGGAGTTTAGCGATCCCGACGAGCACCTAAGAGTGCTTCCACATATGCAGGGTTCAGTTTTAACTGAACCCTGTTGTGTTTCCCCCCTCACAGTGCTTTCTATAGTTAGTTAGTTGTCTCGGTCCTCATGTTTTTTTTTTTTTGGTTTGTTTAAATTGTGCAGCGTGAAAAGAAACTAAACCAAATAGCATAAATTTCCCCTAGAAAACAGACTAATAGATACCCTTAAACTACGTCCACTCTTACTACACCTACCATCACTTCCTCTAAAATATCAAGAGCCTGTAGAAACAGCCTTGTTCCTGTGGCGAGTATAATCAATCACTGCTTTCGGCACTGGTTCACATGCAAACACGTACACATGTCTATCCAACATGTGATTCACTATCATATCACACTATCAAAAAATACAGCAGCTAGTGATTGATTGATTCATTTATTTTAAAACAGCTGTCAGTCTCTCTAGTGCTTTGAATATCATGTTCACGCTGCGGTGGCTGAGTAGATTATTATTGCTGGGACAATTTCCCTAAAGGACTTGCCTCTATTAAGTGGAAGAATACGCAAGCATAGAGGTGTCGGGGGTGGGAGGAAAGAAGAAAACAAATCTTCATTTAATTCAAGATGCAAGCCCAAGAGACCTCCACAAACAAAATCCATATTAGTGTATATATGTATATATATATATATATATATATATTATATATATAAATAAACTTTCTTTAGAAAGGAACTATGGAAATAAATGAAGTTATGGGATGTGACCAATGTGTAATTGATTGACTTGGGCATTGATTGTAGACACCGCGAGCTGCCAGCAAGCACATTCTCTCGCTCTTTCTGTACTGAAGCATAGAGTTGGCGATGTTCTGGGCTGCAGGCCAGAGCCCGATTTCCAATGCCCATGGTGGAGAACACCACAGGCCAGGCAGGCTTCTTTGATAATGGGCTCCAGATGTTTCATTGACGAGGCCAGCCTCATTGTCAGCACCGGGCCTGGGTGCTCTCTCCATGGAGGCCTGCACTGGCCCTATTGTTGCGATTCAATTATGCTCCATTAGCAAAAGTGGCTTGATAACCGAGTTCATTTGGATTGTGTGGTATAATAGAGGGTTGAAGTCCTCTTTACGTAAGGGGAAAGCAATTGATATTGTCTTCTTCTCGTGTGTGAAAAATTAATAGGGATTTGTGCTGTTGTGAAAGAAGCACTGAGTGTAAACAATGCTTGTTTGCATTGTTGTGGTTGAATGCGGCGGTGAAAATGAACGGAATATCTGGCAGGTATTTGAACTTTTTTTAACCTTAAGTCTGCCGACAGATACCAACCGGTGTAGATGCTACGGTAATTAACAGAGTTAAAAACTCCGATTGTTTCATGACAAAAGTGTCACAGCCGAGTTTAAATCAAATAATAGGCTAATGAACAGAATTAGTAATAATAATTTATCAATTTGTATAGCGCTTTTTACAATGGACATTGTCTCAAAGCAGCTTTACAGAAATATCATTTTTACATTTACAAGCGACTTACAAATGAGACACACTCACACACCAATGGTAGCAGAGCTGCATGCAAGGTGCTAGCTTGCCATCGGGGGCAACTTAGGGTCCAGTGTCTTGCCCAAGGACACTTCGGCATGGGATCACCCGGGCCGGGATTCGAACCACCAACCCTACGATTAGTGGATTAGTGGACAACCCGCTCTACCGACTGAGCCACAGCCGCCCTCCTGTACCCTCCTGTACCCACCAGCAGTCTCTCTTATGTTTAACTGGTTAAACATCTTAAAAAAAATACTGAAGAAATCTTACGACCAGTTACATTTTTCAAAAGCAACATAGAACAGCTGTGAAAACACTCACAATGCGAAGGCCGTGTTGGAGACACAGTCCCATGTTGGCCGAGCGCTCCAATTAGCACTCAGACCTATTCACCAGCACAAAAGTGAAAAAAAAAAATCCATAATTGAACAATTTAATGCACTGTTATAAAAACCACTAACCACTCGCACAAACACTGCAGCACTTTCACAGAGTTTACCTTTTCCCTCTAATTTGGTTAATTAGGAAAGTTTCTGATACTGCCTGTTTATTTGTGAGGCTTTTTGCACAGCAGTGGGAGTTGGATCCAGCCTCACCTCTCTCTCTCCAAACGCATCCTCTGCATCTCCTCCTCCGTGGCCTGCATGTCATCCATTTTGTTCTTGCTTGAGCCTCTGCGCTCCATATTGTCCCCTGTTCTCTCGTCTTTGCGGTGTTTGCCAAACCTGAAAGAGGGGGAAATGGAAATGCATTTAGACGTGGTGGTGAGATGCCATATGCACAGTTTGGCTTAGGATGTACATGAGTCTTTTTTTTTTTTTCTGGTGTAAACAAATTTACCTGGCAAGCTGTGTGACTTATTAAGAAAGACTTTGAACAGGTGCAACTACAGTAATAAGTCTATAGTCCAGACGTCCTTTCAAAAAAATTTCACGTGGAGGATCAAGCAAGAAGTCAGATGCAAGCCAAAGAAGAATGGGGAATAGACTGCTGCTTAGACTAGAACAGGAGTATTCAACTAAAATTTGTGAAGGTTCAGCTACATAAAATTCCTTGTAGTTACCTTTTCAATTCAATTTTATGTGTGTAGCGCTTTTAACACTGGACATTGTCTCAAAGTAGCTTTACAGAGACGTACAGATTTTAAGTGTGTGAATTTATCCCTATTGAGCGAGCCGGTGGAGACAGTGGAAAGGAAAAACACCTTAAGACAATATGAGGAAGGCACCTGTGTGTGTGTGTGTGTGTGTGTGTGTGTGTGTGTAATATGAAAGAGATTTGTATCATTTTGATAAGTCAAAACAGGGATTGAATAATTTTGGGAAAAATCCCAGCAGCAAATGAATAGCTCCTTATATTTATGACTTTGCTATGTTCTTGGCCTAGTTAAGGCATGTGTGTCATGGTCAGTAATCCCCAAAACAAACACACAGTGAAATGCACTATGGCTCTGCTGTTCCTGACTGATTTGCATCTTAATCACTGTTTCTTCCTGAGTCCTTGCTCTCAGGTCAGGATGTGGTAGAGAACGGGCTGCTCACTCGCAGGAACGCTATTTGATGTTGGCCTTCAGGCCAAAGCCATTATCAAGACTGGCCCTTTGACCAAACCCACAAACACACATACAAACATTGAGAAAGTCATCTAGCTCCTTCAGGACTTCCCAGTGATGTCATTTCCTCCAGGCTCTTCCTGCACTGACGGCAGTGATTGAGGACAGACCGCACAGGAGAAAATGAATGTGTCCAGGTTTAATACCACTGCCAATCACAATTGTGGATAGTACTGGAACAGTGCTATGGATTTTTTTTCTTTCTTTTTTTTACGCTTATGTGTGCGCGCCTTAGAGAGCATGTTTTTGTATTTGAATGAATCTCATTTAGAGGTTGGAGGGATTATTGATAGCCGTAATGAAATCTTTGTACAGACAAGGCAATAACAGAACGCCTATGGATTTGCAAAGTGGGAGTATGAATTGGTAAACTCGATAAATGTAATCATTCTTATCGATCCTGGAGCTTTCCTATGACACTCTGGAATTGTGAATGGCAAGAATGCACTTTAATTATAAAAGTCAGATTTAATCACCAGCAGAAATCTATTTCTATTTCCATCCAGAGAATAGTCATGCCATATGCCTGAGAGCACACTCTTTTCAAGCCAAGCTGCTTCCTAACCACTCTAACCTAGTTTCTTTCCTTCCCCCTTTAATAATCGTTCCAATGGTTTTGTGGAGATGGTAGGAATGCAAACTTTCCAGCCAAACTTGATAGAATTACTTGAGAGAGAATTGACCTGAATATATTCATGAAACAGGAGACCCTTTCCCCAAAATATGGTTGCTCATCTACCTCATATTGCTGGTAAACCCATTGGCTAAATGACTTCCCCCTGGCTCTGGTGTTGAATGAGGGTGGTCTCGATCAGGCCGAGAAGACGACAGCCGATTCTCTCTGCTTATGTGAGAAACCGAGGTTCAACCTGCAGCTTTCTTCTCTTTGAAGCGCTACATTACCTGATTAATTAATCAACAAATGGCTCTGGTCGGACTTTAGAAGTCCACCATGTGAATACTAATAACGACAGCCCGATCTATCACCACATTCAGTGACAGCTTCCTGCCATAGTTTCCAGAGAATTTTTCATTAACTATGATTCACTGCATCTTCCTTTACACCATCTGACTCCTCCACCCACCCTGTCTTTCTATTCAAACGCAGATGTTGCACTTTGCGACTTGCAAAGACGTTACGACTTGCAGACAACAGATAAACAGATCGAAATAACTTTCTTACTGTTGATTACTAATGTATACATCTTTTATAACTAATAGTTTAACCCTTGCTGTGAAATCCGAAGGGACCAGACATTAATTTACAGATGAAATAACATGAGACCGAATCCGTCCCCACTGAGCATGTACGGGCCTTTTTTCATCTCCTCATGGTTTGAGATTTTAATTGCCGTTACCAAACGGAGTATGTCTGATGAACATGGAGTATGTCTGATGAACTAGCCCGAGGTTTATTGACACTGGCTCATGGTGACCCCTGACTCACACTCATCATTCCCGTCATGTCGGGTAAAACTGCAGAGCTCTACAGTTTTCTCCACAGCCACACACACACACCTCTCACATACTGGTGTGGGTAACATCCAAGTCCTAGGCTTCAAGTAAGGTAATAATATCTGCCTCCTATTAGCTTATTTGTTAACAGCAATGTTGGCAAGTTTGGGTAAAAATGCTCTATTAGTCAGTTGAAATTAAGGACAAAGTGAAATTTTTATCCAAATTGACTGGAATTTTGCACCAAGTCTGTGTCATCTTCATATCTATCTGTATTGCTACAAACCAAAAGCATGACAATTTCTTCATTATAGTCACATTCATTTTGTTCCATCAAGGAGATCTGATCTGGGCAAGACAGCTTTTAGCTATAGTACGTCATCCTCAAGAAATGACATGCAGAATCTTCTAAAACTGCAATTGATCTCATTATCATTACCTATGCTAATCAATAGAGAATTGTTTCAGTATGATATATTTCCTGTGTCTGAATGGTGTCTGTGGTAACTTGAGTACAGCTCTAGTCTGAAATTGTCAACTTCAAGACCAAGGGATTACCCGATATCAAGGAGTTCAAGGTCAAGTCAAGATCGAGACCGAAACCAATCAAATCCTTTTCGGGGCAAAAGCCTTTAACTTCAACTAGTTGGCTGAATTTATGCATTGCTCCAATGATTAGGTTACGTTTTCTAGAAGAAAGAATACCTGCCAAACTTTGTGAATGTCTCTTTGTGAACACCACAAACATTTTTTTTAATAAACTCTGAGATTAGACCAAGACCATATTTAGTAGCTATATCCAAGATCAATACAAGTCCAAGTACAAATGCCAATAGCAGAAATTGTCTTGGGGCACTACAGCCCTAGTGGTAACTATTGTGTTGCCTTTTTGGCCAGGGTTCACATAAAAATGAGATGTAAACAGAAAAGTGACTACCCTGGTTTATAACATTCATTTTAAATAAATAAATAAACAAATAAAGACCTACATTGGAATGAGTACTGATACACCAACCATGGATTTAAGAATGTCCTGAAACGTTCATACAAACCATATCATTAGCTGCCAACACTGCCATCGCCTTTTGTACCTCACTTCAGTAAGCTACAGACAGTGAGGTTGGTTTTATCTTTCTCTCAGCTGCCAGGCTATGGCATACGTACACACACAGAGGTCTGGTACTGTTCTTCTCTCTCTCTCTCTCTCTCTCTCTCTCTCTCTCTCTCCCTCCCTCCCTCCCTCCCTCGGTGTGTGTGGTAAATCAGTGAGAATGCAGAGACAATGAGAGACTGATCAATCCTGGCAGAGTGTGAACTACTAGTGAACTCACTAGAGAAGAGGATAAACTAACACAGGTCACGTGGTCATGGTAAGCTGCTATGATATTTTTAAACCTTAAAAATATAAAGAAGAACTTTGTATTCCTCGTTTGTAAGTCGCTTTGGATAAAAGCGTCTGCTAAATGAATAAATGTAAATGTATTGATTTGCAGTGGTGCGTCGCGCTACAGAAGACCGACAAGTGGACCCAAACCATGCCGGCAAAATGTCTACCACACCCGTCACTCATTATATGTACTAAATAATAAATAACCTGACATGGGAGATCCACCAAAAAAAAGCATTAGTCAAGAGAAAACAAGCACCTGCCTAAACTTTTAGCCTCATCAAGAAATAAACATTCAATAAATAGATGAACTAGAAACACTAGCAAATGTACATCCTTCGTCTCATGGTAGATCAGTGCCACATGGTTCGCATTTACATACTGGGACATTAGAGGCTAGTAAAAATATTTAAATCGGTTTTCCTATTAGAGTGTTTTTCAGCTCTAGGACGACTAAAAAAAATTTTATGTATCAAGTGTCCAAGAAAAAAATTATTTTAATACTGAACAGTCTGACAGAGCATGTAAAGCCTGAGAAAAACTTAAAGGTCAAAAAAAGATACCCAGTTCTCAAGCACTGGCAAGAACTCCATATTCAAAATAACAGTGTGTGTTAGAGAGACCCTCAGGGGACAGCATGTCTCCTCAGGTAGCCCTTAATATCCCATTCACACACCCTGCCATTCAGTACATCATAAAGTACAGTGTGTGTGGCAGCCTCCAGTGCACAAAAAACATAGTGTAATGGGCCATCACTGAGCATCACACCCCTCAGCCATACTGACAGCTAGCATTAATGAATACCAAAACATCTACTGCTTTCAAAACAACAGCCTGAGGAAGAGGCGACAGGTTTAGTCGTCTTGGACTCGCACACAACGACCGCTCTCTGGCATACACATTCGAAGACATACGCAAACGATATTCAACAGCAGCCTATGGTTTAAATGATGGCCGCCTTTAAGGAGGAGACAATTACATGCTAATGCAGAGCAAAACACAGCACTCCCAAAGGACTATGCTATTATACATGCGCCGCTCAGAAACGCAAGGTCTTCAATCACCTGCACATCACCGTCAAGGCGAAGCATTGCATTTCAATGGATTGTTTACAGTTAAGACATTCAATACGGCACACATGCATGTTAACGATGAATAAAATAACCTTTATGGTTTACATGTGCCGCCAAAAGCTAGACACGTTATACTGCTCCGAGACATTGTGCTTATGAATTTCCCTTTCTTCATGTCTCAGACACGCGATACCCAGTATATCAAATGGGCGTGACCTCAAAGACCTACTCCATCAAATTGCTTAAGGACCTGTTATTGAACTGCTATACTGTTCTATTTAACAAGTTCAACATTCGATATTTTACATCAACATACATCATCGCGCAGCGTAGCGGTTTATGGCGGCCCTCTCAACGTGCCATATTTTAGCTGCATTGATTTATGGGCTACTAATGTAGTGCACGACTGAGGCAGACAGACATTAGAGTGCATCTGAAGACAGCGCAGATCTGTGTATGTTGTTATCAACTCCCACGGCCGTGCAGACCAACCCCAGACACACTACAACAGGATATTGCTCTATTATGCAAAGGCCCAATTAAAGCAATTAGGATTTACAATCATTTAAATTGGGGGAGTGTTCAGAGGGAACATAATGCCAGTGTGATAAGCATTCGGCGAGAGCTCTGAAAGCTAGGGGATGTGTGTGTGTGTTCACACATGAGGATAGACCAGATGACTAACGCTTATTTACTCTGTTCCTTCCTGCAGAAAATGGCCAGGGCTGAGACATACAGGGTGTTTGGTGTACAACTGTTTAAGAGGGCTGAACATAGTGGATAGACTGCAGTACAACCACAGGAAGGCCAAAAGAAGCAGAGAACAGGTTTCACAATAGATAAACATCAAATTCGATGATGGAGCAGGTCATCATCTGCAGCGCTGTCAACGTGAAGGTTTGAACATTGCGTGTTATAGTGTATAACAAAATGGTACAACCGTCAGCTTATGGTGTATATGAAGGCAGAGGTGGGGGGGGCAGCGACGGGAGGGGGGTGTCGGAGACTGGAGGGGTGGACGGCGACAGGGCCTTGGGTAAGGATTAGGGGGGGTAGATTTTAAGTGATCTACAACTGCTAACTCAGGATGGAAGCCAGCAAATATGGCCAAGAACTGGCCAAGAACCAACCCACCACAGAATGATATTTTTATGTGTAGAAGGAAAAAAATGTGCTACAACAAAAACAGGAAAGCCTTCAGCAAACATGCAATGATATCTCATTCTGGATGGAACACAACTTTTTGGATGACTGGTGTCTAGTTATATAGGAATGAGTTTTGGAGAAATTGTAAAGTCACAGCAATCAGGGTCAGTTATCCTCTGATGGTGGTGGAATTTTGCTTGGAACTGATTTCCCAGTAAGGTCTCAATAAGGAAGGAATACAAGCCCTGGGAGCATGCTGTTATATGAAAATAATCAACAACCGGGTCATGTGATGACGGAAAGTTTCTATTACCACCCCAAAAAGGTATTATTTTACAAAATCAGCATGTCCAGATATCTTTTATTACTCTTATATCCATCCATCCATCCTCAACCGCTTATCCGTAATCGGGTCGTGGGGGTAGCAGCTCCAGCAAGGAACCCCAAACTTCCTTTTCCTGAGCAACATTAACCAGCTCTGATTGGGGGATCCCGAGGCGTTCCCAAGTCAGTGTGGAAATAGTCTTTCCACCTAGTCCTGGGTCTTCCCCGAGGTCTCCTCCCAGTTGGATGTGCCTGGAATACCTCCCAGGGGGCATCCTTACCAGGTGCCCGAACCACCTCAACTGACTCCTTTCAACGCAAAGGAGCAGCGGCTCTACTCTGAGTTCCTCTCGGATAGCCGAGCTTCTCCCCCTATCCCTAAGGGAGAGGCCAGCCACCCTCCTGAGAAAACCCATTTCAGCCGCTTGTACCCGCGGTCTAGTTCTTTCGGGTCCTTACTCTTATACCACAGTATAAATGTATAAATGAATCAAATGTCCTTCTTTTAAACATTTATAGTCATGTCCAATAATGTAGCACCTATGAGACAAGTTAGTCACTTGTGCTTTTATCCAACCTCTTGTTTTTTTTCTCTTTCTTGAAGTCATGTTACAGAGAAACAAATATCTTCAGACCTGAAGACTTTGCTACGGCAGAAAACTAACAACTGACACTGGAGACTCCTTCCATTAATGCTAAAAAGGGACCCATTTACAGGCAATTTCACATCAACAATTTTACAGTTTTCTCTTTGTTAAATAACATTTTATGTATGTTTACGTGACTCGTCTATTAAACTGTGCATTAATATAAACTATTGCCAGAGCTGCTGTTATAGAAAATGAATCAACACCTTCTGACCAATCAGAATTCGACAGCGCTGTGATGCAACAGTTTTTACCCATCGCCGGTGACCGATTGTTGTTTTACAGTAACTTCAGAATAGTTGAATAACGAAACCTATATTCTGTGTGTGTGTGTGTAAAAAAGAAAAGCTTTAAGCCTGTGTGCTCTGGTATCCATATTATGCAGCAGAGCGGCACAGGAGTCCAGACAGCAGCATGTAACTTTAATAACATCTTGTTAGAAGAGGAGAGAAGAACGAGAGGAAACGTTGGATCTGTCCTGCACCCCCTCCTCATTCCGTCTCTCTCCATTGTGAGCAGTGGGTTCTTTCCTCCAGGGCAGAGAGAGCAAAAATAAATAAATAAATAAATAAATAAATAAATAAATACAGCCAGCTTGGAGAAACATGAGGAAATACTGCACAGGAGTGAGGGAAAGCAAGGAGGAGCAGCTAAGTTAGCCGGAAGCAGCTCTCTCTATTATTTCCTAGCCTTTGCCAGTTAGTCTTTGTTAACGAGAATATCATTATGCACAGGAGTTATGATGCCGACGTTGTTGCCCTGGCGACGGCCTTCGCCACTCTTGCTGACGTTATGACCCACTAGCTGCATTTAGGCCCCTCTCCCTGTGGAGCTCATTAGCCTGTACTCGCAACGTCACTCCTGCGTTTGGCTGTCAAGACTGGCTTCACACAGAAACACAGCCGGTTGTAGAGAAAGAAGAATGAACCCATGATGTGATGGCCGTGTGGCTTCAGGATCTTGCTGCACTTTACTGCTTCTCACATGAGGCATTCGAAACAATTCAGTCTCCAGATGATGGTTTATTTTTGCAAACGTCAAATGGTTTTTCATTCCTTTTAGCTGTGGAGGGCGACGCCCAACCCGAGTCTTGCAGCGGTAGGAACACAAAATAAAACAGCAAATGAAAATCTGGAAGACAGGGAGACAGCGGGGGTCCTCCCAGCTGAAATGGAGTGTGTGTGTGAGTGCGTGTGTGTGTGTGTGTGTGTGTGAGATGAATACATTCATGGCATTACTGTAGGAATCTAGAATGGGCTTTTGATGGGATTCATAAGCCAACCCGAGTGTGTGCCCTATAACACACACAAACACATGATATAGTTCTGCCTACATATAGATCTACCACCACACACACACACACACACACACAATACATCAAATTCCAGGCTCACATAATATATGCTACACTTACAACAAAGTATCTGGGCAGATAGAGCATATATGCTTCTTTTCAACAGACTCTATAACCAGTGCATATGATAAGAACAGTCTCAGTCTCTTTCTCTCTCACACACACACACACACACCTGAGACCTCTCCTAGCTCTTAGTATTTGATGCTCACCAAAAAGGGCTGAACATAGCATAATTTGTGTCCGTCCTCACCCCTGTTACTCTGCTCACTGTTCTAGATCCCATCAGAAGCCCAAAGCCACTCGACTCTTAACTCTGAAGCCCAAGGTCAACACAGCAAGAAAATAAATGGAAAAGTGGAGTCAGTTATGTGTGAACAGCACCAAGTCTCCTGTTCTGCAAAAGCTATGAATACATGATGAGTTGGTCATTAGCATTCCTCGTCTGTACTTCCAGAACTTTAGAAACCAAGAGAACACACCAGACTCTTCTGTGGAGCCTTGCTTATGTCCGTCAGCATGATACTTGTGTATACAAGCCCCTTTATTAGGAAGACCTATTAGTTAGTCGTTTAATTATTCGATCAGCCAGTCATGTGGCAGCAGCACAGAGTAAACGAGCAAGAATAAAAGAGTGGCTCGTGCTGACGGGAAGGTGCTGACAGTGGTGAGCAGGAAAGCATCTCAGAACACACAACATGCCAAACCTGTGGCCTATACAACCTCAGCTTCCTGTTCATGAACAACACGAGTGGAACTCTATATAGTCTTCTGCAGTTGTAGCCTATGTACCTTAAGAATCCATGAGTTTTGTGTTCTGAGACATGTCTTAGTAACGTGTTGGGCCACCACAAGCCACCAGAACAGATGCCTCATTGGGCAGAAACATAAATGGCACCGTCCATTGGTGGGTTGGCTCCTGAACTGAGCTGAACTGAATTTGTTAGCAACATCATCTAATATGGCTATGATCTTACAGACAGGGTGAGTTAAGAGCTATTCATTCCTCTTTTCCCTGATTTACTTGATGAAAAATTGGTTTCAAAGTCAAACCGTGGAGCTAATAAATATGGAAGTGTGTGAATCTGACCCTCTCTCTCTCTCAGCAACTGCAGCTGGGTTGTTCATTGTTAGGATACGATGTCTTTCATCTACAGTAAGGGTGCGTGGGGAGCTTCCGTAAAGCCAGGGATGAGTGTCTGGATCTAAAATTACAGGCTCTCCTTGGTCTATGCTAACACCACTTGAGGTGGAAAATACCATATGAATCTGCATGCAAGGTTCTGAACAAACAAAAGACAACTCTCTTTTAATGATGGATCTGTGGAGAAAATATACCACCCAAACAGGGGACATGCCTAACAGAACTTGAATATCACTGTTTACAAATAAATGCACAGTTTTGTCTTGTGTAATCAGTAGCCGGTCCTACTAATATAAGGCTAATAGCCTCGTTTGCTAGCAAGCTGTCCAATATCAAATCACGAACAAGCTAGTTAACATTAGATTATTACATTAAGGAAACTAGTAGCCATGGTCCTTAACACGCTAGTTAACATTAGATTATTACACTGTGGAAACTAGTAGCCATGGTCCTTAACACGCTAGTTAACATTAGATTATTACATTAAGGAAACTAGTAGCCATGGTCCTTAACACGCTAGTTAACATTAGATTATTACACTGTGGAAACTAGTAGCCATGGTCCTTAACACGCTAGTTAACATTAGATTATTACATTGAGGAAACTAGTAGCCACGGTCCTTAACACGCTAGTTAACATTAGATTATTACATTGTGGAAACTAGTAGCCATGGTCCTTAACACGCTAGTTAACATTGGGATAATTGTTACACTGTGGAAACTAGTAGTAAGGGTTGAGAGCAGGATTTAGCAGTTTATAAGCATACTTATAAATAAACAGGATACAAATCGTTTTTAAAAGGTGTGACTGCTGTTATAGAAGAATTTATATTATATATATATATATATATATATATATATATGATACACATCAGGAATATCTTCTAGTAGGCTATGGTCATGATATTGTTGCCATATTCCTTCCGACTCACAAATAAGACCAGCAAGAGACAGGAACATATGACAAGATTTGACATTAATGTCATATACGCTCCCTGTGCTGTATATCTCCGTGTAAGTAGGGGAGGGGGGGTGCATGTGGAAATTATTGAATTTACCCACAGACACTCATATATCAGAGATGTGTTTTGGATGTCGAACACACCTGAGGATACATAGAGTAGTGTAATTTCAGTAATCTTCACGTCGGCAGTCGAGTCTATTACATATTAGCCCGCAGATTAATCATTTCACGTCTGACTAATTTATAGAGAGCAACATGCTGGAAGGTAAACAGAGAGCACACAGGGACACGACTCTGTTCGTGTCCCTGTCTCAGTGTCACAGACAATCGTACAGAGATAGTGAACAAACCATAAAGCAATGCTGAAAGTAAATAAAGCACCTCAGTGTTATTCATCAGCTGCTTTATTGCCTAACGTGTACGTTTATAAGGCTCAACTGTCCGCAGCGTGCTCAGAGCTCAGAATGTCTTGTCAACAAGAGACAGAGATTCAAGGAAAGGAAACAGGAAGAAGTCTCACAGGAATAATGTATCACTGCTGGTGACCCAGATATGCCACCTTACATCATGAATATATAATGAAATGGTTTGATCTCATGAACACGCCATGAGTCTCGCTTGTTAAGCTCTAATCCATAAATAAGTCAGGCAGAGAGTGATGTGCGCTCACTTCCATAATGAGTGTCAACGCCAACCATCAAACTTTCTGCTTAATGATTCATGTAGTCTATGATAAAACAGCATTTTTATATTTGGAGGAAAAGCGTAGCACCAAACATCATGGCAATATGTGATCAGAGGCACTGTTTTCTGACTTGACATGTTGTTCTGCTCCATCACACCTACCAGTCTGAGAGAGTGAAGGCTCCCAAACACTAAGTCACATGAACCCACTACAACTTTTTGACCTGCTGTTGATGTAGCACCATGAATCTTAATATACCTGAAATAATACAGGCTTGTGGTTGCCTAGGGTTACTCTGATCAATAAGCCATCCGTCTTACCAGGATGGCAGGACCAATTATGATCTATAATTGGACTCCTTAGCCAGAGATAAATTTATATCTACTCACGAATTCCTGACAAGAGTGCAAACGTGGCACGTCTTGGTAGGCCACGTGAAAGCCTCCATAACAAAGTGTGAATTTGAACTTGCCATATAGTTATACAATTTTGTGTGACATTTTGTTGTATTGCCCCAAATCCTGTCTGATTTCCTGGATTAATCATCCCTTTTCTTATCACAGATCCGAGTTCCACAATACACAGGGTTCATTTTCTCAGATGCTAATTTATTATAGCCCCTGTATTTAAATAGTAGGTGCTATTTGTGTGGTTCATACATAAAATCACAGTTAACACACTATTTTCAGAATTAATATTGGTGGAGAAGCCGATTGTGATGTAAATACCCATATTCGGTCTGGTGTTACACTATAGTGTAATATATAAGTCTATATAAAAAATGAACGTGTGAGCGGATGCATGATTTCGAACTGCGCTTTAGTATCAAGTCATTTGTATTCCGGTCTGATACTTAAACAGCCTCACTTGTACATTGGAATGGATAAAAGACCGAACGAATACATGCAAATGTTAATGTAAATGTAAATGAGCTTCTCATAAAAGGCCATTCTCTGAACTTGAATAGAGTCACAGTAACTGTTCCAGGGCTCTTTGTATCGCTGTAAAAAAAAAAAAAAAAAAAAAGTACAATAAATATATCTTTTTTACAAAAAGGACAAAAAAAAAAAATAAGTACAAAATCGAAGGTTAAACAGAGACCAGATTCAATTCAATTTAATCTGTGTAGCGCTTTTAACAAATGGACATTGTCTCAAAGCAGCTTTACAGAAACATATGAACACAGGATACAGATTTTAACTGAGTGGATTTATCCCTATTGAGTGAGCTGGTTGTGACGGTGGTGAGGAAAAACTCCCCAAGATGATATGAGGAAGAAACCTTGAGAGGAACCAGACTCAGAAGGGAACCCGTCCTCATCTGGGGAACAACAGATAGTGTGAAAGTAAAGGGAAGTTCATTATAGTTTTAACATGAAGTCTGTTTGTTGAACTCGTCCACTGTTCACTAAAGTAGACTTGAATGCAAAACTACATGTAGTAATTATAGGCATAAGGCCATGGTAGCAACCGTAGCCCCAGATGTATTTTGAATGAAATATGATCCTGTAGTAGGATTTAAGAAGGTGAAAGATTGCTGTTGCACACACTGTTGTTTGTACCCAAGCTAAATCTTCTGGAAATATCACACTCTGGGTTTATGTACTAAACACTATTGCATCATCGGAGCAAACAGAAGAAAAACAGATTTTCCATAGTTAGGAATGCTCAGATTTTTTTTTTGTTGTCATACCCCTGAGGTAGAGGGTAAAATTACAGCGATTCCATCATTTACGGCTATGGGTAATTAATTAAGCTCACCTTATAGCTAAATAATGAATCACTGTCAATGAAAAATCTCAGTCTAATGAAAGTCAAAGAGCCCGTGCCAACTGTTCTACAGCATTTTATGGCACGATGAACAAGTGATCAAGTGGTCTTTATTTTACAATTACAAAAATAAATGCTATTACAGACCTACATTCCTCTGGGGGATATCAGAAGGTTTCTATGCAGAACTCAACAGTGAAAAAAAACCTTTTCAGGAAGCTACCTTAATTGTTCAATGAACCCTTAAAAGTATACACAAGTATACACATTAACCATGTGTGTGTG
>JAFFST010045308.1:35558-49409 GCA_022414735.1 Noturus placidus
CTCATTTGTAAGTCGCTTTGGATAAAAGCGTCTGCTAAGTGAATAAATGTAAATGTAAATGTAATAATAATAATAATAATAATAATAATAATAATAATAATAATAATAATAAAAAATCAATAAGAATATAAAATAATTCACAATAATTAAAAACACAAACAGAAAAACAATACATTGAGCATACTTTTGTTTGCCTCACAGGGTAAAGTGATTTGCATTTTGATTTGTCTGTGCTTAAATGACTGTAGACTGTATATGCTGTCTGATTAATTACAATAAATAAAAACACTGTATATAATGAAACATACAGCATATTGCTTTACATAATATTCTGTTCAGGATTCCTGGAATAAGCATGGCTGGAGCTCTGTGTATTCTGTACTGTCGTGATGTTACTCCATTACACTTGTATATTACATTAGTTAAGATCTTCTGCTCTATATTTCATCAGCTGTATTGATCTCCCTATAAACACATCCACGGTTCTCTCCGGTCCACTCGTCCCCATTTGAAATTTCTATTGCTTTTTCTGATCCGCTATTCATCTCCCCCATTTCCCCTTCATCTTTCTAAATCTCTGTGCCCACGCCGCTATGCACTCAATTTCTTTGTCCATCTCTCATTCTCGTTCCATCCTTTTATCCCTCTCTCCTCCTTGCTTTAGCTATTGAGCTCTCTGTGCCATCCAATCAGTGTTTGCATTAAGCTCCATGGTGAGAGCTCATCAGAGCATGTTTAGCCAGGCGTTCAGATGAGCTCAAATTGCAATGTGTTGCCAACGCAGCAAACCTCTCCTTGCAGGGAAAATGTGTGTGTGTGTGTGTTTGTGTGTCATAAAAGTGAGACGGAGGACTGAATAGTGTGTGTTCATGCGTGTGTATGCATATATCAGTGTGTATGCCTGTCTTATGAGTCATTAATGTCATACATGAGTGAACAAAAAACAAATAACTAATCAACGTGGAGCTACATTAAGGACCAACAATCAGACTTTCTCTCCTATCACGTGTGTGTGTGTGTGTGTGTACACTCTCCATGGAAATAGCAGATGAGGGTAAGTCTCTGAGGAGTGGTAGATCCACTGTAATAACAGCATGTGTTTGTGTGTGTGTGTGTGTGTGTGTGACAGAGAGAGAGTGTGTGAGAGAGAGAGAAGGAAAGAAAGAAAGAAAGAAAGAACAAACGAACGAAAGAAGAAAAAAAGACAATAGAAACCATCACGGGAATTCAAATGGTTTCCACTACAAATACCATTACAAACCATCAGCTAACCATTATTGGCCCTTAATGATATCCACTAGACATAAGATTCCACCAAAAAATGCAATAAATTACCATTAGAGACCTACAGGGACCATTACAGTTTCCATTAAAACCAATACAAATTCTATGAAAAAAATTTTTATCAGCTGGGAAAGTGGGTGGGTGAGAGAGAGAGAGAGAGAGAGAGAGAGAGAGAGAGAGAGAGAGAGAGAGAAATAAAGAAAGAAGGTAATAATAAAAGAATGGTTGAAAGCAAGAACAGGAAATAAAAAAAATGAAGGTAGAAAAGAAATGCATAAATAAGAATGAAGATAGGGATGAAAGACAAAGCAAAAAACAAATAAACAAAGAGCAAGGTAGGAATTAGGGAAAGGATAAAAGAAGGAAGGAAAAAGAATAAGCAAAAAAAGAAAGTGTACACATGGTGTGTGTGTGTGTGTGGTGTGTGTGTGTGTGTCCCCGCCTCTCTTTCATAAGTGGTACTGCCACTCGACTCTAATGAAGAGAGATGATGCACAGTGAGAGGGGCCAAACCACCCGCCGCCCCTGGGGGAGACTCACAACCTTTTAGCCAGGAGCAGCACAGCCCTCAAACTCATTTCACCAAGAGCGCGCGCACACACACACCTACAGTACACACACAAACACACACACATCTACAGTACACACCCAACCCCAGACTAGCACATTCATTTTCATTTCGTAATCAATCTCTCTTAAAAAGACAGACACAATAGACAGACACACAATGTGTGTATGTATGTGTGGGTGTGCATGTTATTGTGCCTTTATAATTACTGACTTCCTTTGCTCCACAGGATACAAACGAGAAGCAAAGCGCAATTAGTGGCCTTGATAAGCGACCTCTCCAAGTTCCTGAAACATGACCTGGAAACACTTGTCATCTTTATTGTTCGTTGCAGCGCTATGCACGGTGCGCTGCTCTGCTAACTAATCCCATTACTCTAATCCGCCATGAAACAACTTACTGCACTGATAAGAGCACAGCTAATCTATCCCGCATTCAAATGAGCACCAAATCAAAATAATTAACAGCGGCCTGTGTTTAATTAGCTTGGCAGAGCTAAACCGTCAGGCCTAAAGCAGAAGACACAGATTCAGGTTGTATAAGCAAGTTAGCAAGTTCTCAAACAACCCTGTATCCTATCTAACTGGTCTCACACTCCTTCTGCTACACTGTATTAATACATATAGTACAGTGCTTTTCACTGACCACACCTACTGCTCATTAACATTCGTAAAGACATGCAGTACTCATAAATATTCATTAACTGACATGTTTAAGCTCTGATATACAGCTGACATGTCTGATATAATAACAACGAATAGCCGAATACTAACCTGTGAGAGAGGGAAGTCGTTTCAGAGTGGTTTTATAGTCAGGAAAAACCAGGGAACCACCAAGGCACAGGCCTGCTATGAACTGGAAGCTGCTGGAACTGTCTACAGTCAAGTGAGCGTCACATCGCCATGGTCTGAAAGGCTGCTGTTCAAGAAAGGAGCCACTGCTCCAAAATCGACACCTTCACGCCCGTCTAAAGTTTGCGGCTGACCATATGAACAAAGAAAAAGCCTTCTGGAGGAAAGTTTTATAGTCAGATATGGTAGTGGTGGTGGTGGTAGCATTATGCTCTGGGGCTGTTTTGCTGCCAGTGGAACTGGTGTTTTGCAGAAAGTGAACAGAAACATGAAGAAGTAGGTTAGAGCTATTCAGTATGATCTCAAACCATCAGCCGGACAGGTGAAACTTGGACACATTGGGTGTTCCAACAGGACAATGACCCCAAAAACACATCGAAGCTGGTTGTGGAGTGGATAAAGCAGGCTCACGGTAGGCTTTTGGAATGGCCTTCCCAAAGTCCTGATCTCAACCCTATCGAAATTTTGTGGACTGTGCTTTAAAGTCAAGTCAAGGGCGGCTGTGGCTCAGTCGGTAGAGCGGGTTGTCCACTAATCCGCTAATCGTAGGGTTGGTGGTTCGAATCCCGACCCGGGTGATCCCATGCCGAAGTGTCCTTGGGCAAGACACTGAACCCTAAGTTGCCCCCGATGGCAAGCTAGCACCTTGCATGCAGCTCTGCTCCCATTGGTGTGTGAGTGTGCTCTCATTTGTAAGTCGCTTTGGATAAAAGCGTCTGCTAAATGAATAAATGTAAATGTAAAGTCAGGGCAAGGAAACCAACACATGTCCTTGAACTTGACCAATTCTGCCAAGAAGACTGGTCAAACTTCCAACCAAAATTCCTACCAAAAGCGTCTGCTCGAGGTGAAACCTACTAAGCGACGTTCAACTAAATATTAGCTGTGATGTATGCATGTTTTTCACCCTGTTTGTATAATTTTGCCCTTATGTTGACTACAGAAACCCGCAAATAAATTCAAACTTCTGAACCAAATGGCTTGTTTGTTTTTTTTATTAAAGATGTATGTTATACAATCATTCTTCCCCAGAAAAAGAACAGTTCAAGAAATGATTGAAAGCCCAATATTGCCATGACATTCATGATCAGGATGAGTGTATGTAAACGTCCGACTGTAGCTACCATTCGTAACTTGCTATATAACCTAAAACTGAGAATAAGGACACACTGACAATTCCCGAGACTCCTTTCCCTCTTCCTGTGAGTTAGTTATGAACATTAGCACACTCCAAAGCTGTGTTTAATGCGCCATTCAAATTGAACTCTGGAAAAAAAAAAAAAAAAAAAACCTCATGATATACTTGTAGTTCATGTGGTTAAATTGGATAATACACCATAGCTAGGCATCTTCTAAACAAGATAGCTAGTGATCGAGGACAACGATTTAGCTAGCTATCTATGTGTGTGCGACAAAACGATCAAGAATATTAACATTTCACTTAGTTACGTCTGTATACGAATAGCAATCGCTACAATTATCACGTATTTACAGTTAGTAATGCCTGCTAACCAAACTTCCAAGGGTTCTGCCATAATAAGTTACACGAATGTTGTGCCACAACTCTGTTTAGCGCTGTTAGGATTGGCCAACGTCCCTGAATAACAAAAGATACTACAAGGACATTTCAAATTCAGTATGTAAACATAAGTGAACACAATTCCATTTGTCCTGGACTCACTTGCACTGCGTGTTAACTGAAACCACGATCAGTGAGTATGTAAATGTATCTCTGATGCGAAACATCTGAAACTTTGAACAATCGGTAAAAATAGAAATAAATACGGTTAACTACACATCCGATTTCACCTTTCCTAAAAGACAGGAATAAAAAGCCTGTTTTCAGCAGTTTTCACAATAAAGCCACTTTACGGTGGATTGTGCAGTATTACACGCAATAAATCTTCACCAGTTATGTAACGGGACAAAAAAGAGAGAAAGAAAAACAACCATGTGTCTCTCTAAGCTTCTCTGATGAGCTTGCACTACTGACGATGTCGGGATATGAAGGCTTTCTGGCGATCACACAACCTCAAGTTGACAGACTTGCGGACTTTGCACAAGTCATTGCTTGGCCTTGCATCATTTCCTCTCAAAGTTAACTCAAGCTTGATCACAGACGCCCTCAACTTCAAACTATCCGTGCATGCTTTTGAGAATACATTATGTTTATGAGGATCACTGTGTACATTTTTATGGCATCAAATTTACATGCACATATACAAGACAGAGTGTGTGTTCAAGCTGTGTGTTTTCTGTCCCAGGCCCGGCTGTGCTACTGAATAAATAAAACATACTTGCTTGTTATAAACCATGTGCTTAAACTGCCCGGGGCCACCGGGCTGTTTTGGCTAAAGGTAAGTGAGATCTATTTACAAGCACAGAGCAGGTCAGAGCTTGCTGTAGAATCAGCAGGGAAACAGAATCACCACTGCACATAAGGAGGAAGGGGATGAGATCTACTCATTCGGGTTAAGTGTACCTGAACATGTCGCCCAGGCCCTTCAGCACGCTTTTCTTGGCTTTGCTCTTTTCCTTCTTTTCCTTCCCTCCTTTCTCTTTCTTCCGCTCGTCTTTGGGCCGTCCGCCGTTCATCTGGCCGTCCTGGAAAGCCGCTCCTGCAGGTAAGGCCACGTCATTTGCTGTGGAGACCGAGTCACGGCCGGAGCGTGAGCTTTCCTCCGTGTCCTCCTCCACTGAGACAAAAAGACAGAAGTAAATTGGAAGACGGTAAGAGACACGAGGGAGGAAAAAAAAAACCCAAAAAACAAAACAAGATGCGGCATCTTATCAAGGCCACACTGCTGGCTGCTTTGTTCCCCCAACACTGGGGAATTCCAGGCCTGTTGGCACTGATACAACCACAAACACTACATTTCAGTTTTAATCTGGAGGCAAGTTGCATTTGGAAGAAGATTATAATAATGTGCTGTCTAAATACAAAACCAATTAATAGCCTGATCTCACAGTTCAGTAAACATACACATGAGGCCTTTATCCATTGTACATAACTGTACAAAAAACTTTTAGCACCAGAAAACTTCTTTTCTATTGGCTAGTCCAGTACCAAGGTTCCTAGGTTCTTTTTTGGTACATGTTTAGAATCAAAACCAAAAGTAACTAAAGCTATCTGAGGGTGGGGCTACGAATAGTTTGTTGCCGATTGGTTACAAACACAATGTATTTTAAATGAGCAATCGCAATAATTTAACAAACAATTTGACTGACTGTAGTGGTTCTTCAGGCAAAGTTGTTCAGAATGAAGAGCTCTATCAAAAGGTATGACTTAATTGTGTTATATAAAGACTTGAGCGTACCCCCCCAGTGGCCGATGAGTTTCAAATTTCTCGCAGACCTCTGGAGCCAAGAGTCCACCAAGTTTCTTTCTGATCGGCCTTTGATAACCTTGTCTAAGAGCTGCCGAGATTGAAACGGCCGATAGCAGACATGGTTTTTCAGACGTGACTGTCCTCATAAATATTGACTTATGACAAAGACACTGCGTACAAATGTTCAAGTCAACTGGACCAATTGTTCCGTAATTAGAGCCAATTTCTTTTCTTGTTATACTGCCACGAACTGGTCACGCTCAGTCATTTTTTGCATATTTCCTCAGATTGGGCCCATACATAAGTGTGTATTTTGGTGAAAATATCTCATTCTGTTCAAGAGTTATAGGCATTTAAGTAAAAGTGGCCATGCCCACTTAAACAATATTCAGAGTTTAGTTACTCACATATACCCTAAAGACATTCCCTAATTGTGCATAGTGGTATTCAGACCTCGCACTGAACAGTCGTATAAATAATCTGAATAATCTGTTACATCCAAAAATATTTACTGATCTAGAAAATCTAGAAGACTGGTACGCAAAAAAGACGAAGCCTACATGCGAGGATTGTAAAATGAACACACTAATAAAAAACAGTTAGTACTAGTACTCAGTAATAGTCTAGAACAATACATGTGAATTGATCTGTGGCTCAGGTGGTAGAGCGGGTTGTCCACTAATCGCAGGGTTGGCAGTTCGATCCCAAGCCCCTCTACATACCGAAGTGTCCTTGGTCAAGACACTGAACCCGAAGTTGCTCTCGATGGCAGGCTGGCGCCTTGCATGTGGAGTGTATGTGTGAATGGGTGACTGAGAAACAGAGTAAATCGCATTGTAGGACCGCATTGTATGTATGGTTAAAAGGCGCTACGTCGAAGCGCTGAGGTTAAAAGGCGCCAAGTCGAAGCGCTGAGGTTAAAAGGCGCTACGTCGAAGCGCTGAGGTTAAAAGGCGCTACGATGAAGCGCTGAGGTTAAAAGGCGCTACGTTGAAGCGCTGAGGTTAAACGGCGCTACGTCGAAGCGCTTAGGTTAAAAGGCGCTACGTCGAAGCGCTTAGGTTAGAAGGCGCTACGTCGAAGCGCTTAGGTTAAAAGGCGTTACGATGAAGCGCTGAGGTGAAAAGGCGTTACGATGAAGCGCTTAGGTTAAAAGGCGCTACGTCGAAGCGCTGAGGTTAAACGGCGCTACGTTGAAGCGCTTAGGTTAAAAGGCGCTACGTCGAAGCGCTTAGGTTAAAAGGCGTTACGATGAAGCGCTGAGGTGAAAAGGCTCTAAGTTGAACCGCTACTGTTAAAAGGCGCTACAATGAACTGCTAAGGTTAAAAGGCGCTATGTAAGTGCAGACCAGTTGACTGTCTCTAAGGAGTCTTTCATACTCAAGTTAAGTTAAGTAATGTTTCTAGGGAGAAGTGAGCCAAACCCATGTCAGTAAAATGCCTCGTACAGCATAACAAACCAAATGTTTTTCCTTTCAATCATAATTAAGCAGTACTAATATGTTGGAGTCCCCAATGAGATGTTCGTTGAACACATCAGAAGAATGGCAGAACTGCTTTGCTAATATTCTCTCTATTTTACACACAGTACACTTCTCTGTCATGGAGATTGCTTTGAATCAATAGAGCATGTCTTATACATTAATGCCTTACTGCGTCCCATCTATCCGAGCGTGTAGATCCAGTGTCAGTACTGACAGTCACAAAAAACATTCACTAAAGCAACATTTCCTGCCGATATGCTAAGTTTCTACTTATACTACGTAGCAAATGTTTATTCTATATCTAGCTTTCGTATTATTTTCCTGCAAACCAGCAATGGTAGACATAAAACACCACTTTAATCACAATTGGAATGAAGTAAATTAGCTCATTTTCATTTCACCATCAAGTCTTATTATAGCTGCAATTTCTATGCTGGATGCCCTGCTGCATCTAATGTAATTAATCTGTCAGTAATTGTAAGTTTAAATCAACTCTGAATGAGCAAAGGGGGGGGGGGGGGGGGGGGGAATGCAGCTGCTAATTACGGTAAGTGCTTTAGCACAATGCTTAGCAGTCCTAGAGTCGTTACAACATTACAATGCACATGATTTTAGATGTGTGTGATTACAGTTTATTAATATTTTTAAAAAAGGTAGGGACAGGGATTAAAAGCAGACAGAAAATCCAATCTGATGAAACAATGAGGCAGCCGTACTGCAACCCCTTCCCGCCACCCACCCACAGGGACGAGGTCCCTGTGTTCAATGTTGTTTTCTGCTTACGTTCTTTGAAGTTTTCCCAGAAGAATGTGAAACCCGGCCGTGAAATGCTATATGACAGGGATAGCGGGCCGAAATGCTTTCCGTAACGCACTACTTTTTTTTTTTTGGTCTTCCTAAATCCCTTTAACAGTTAGGAAGCTGATAACACTAACTATGTTTGAGTTGATATCGCTTTTATCACTTGTTTCTTTCATTTCCCGTGTGTGTGTGTGCGCGCGCGCGTGTGTCTGTAAGCTTATCGCGCCGCTAAGTGCAAAGGCGGTGTAGCTACACGGATGAGCTGCATCTGGCAATTAAAACCGGGCTGTGAGATTAGAGGAGCGTGCTAATTTCTGCAGCTCCTAATGATGCAGTCTCAGATAACACACAGGAGATGGTAATCGCTCAGGCCTCCTGGGGGTGGCCCAGATGAGTGTATCTATGTGTGTAGGCAAGCACTCAGCCCATCATTATCACACATCCACAAAAACTCAATCTGGTCTTGACGAAGACGGAACCAAAGCAGAAAGGAGTAAAAAAAGAGAAATAGATGAGCGGTATAAATTGGACGCTTAATTTCCCCAAACACTGCTCATTAGCCTAACAAAAGAGACGCAACACTGAAGTCAATGCAGCTGCAACAGATCAATAGTGTTCCCATCAAAACAGTCATCGCAGCCATTCTGAGCTCGTCGTTCGACTGCGATATTTTCTTGTTCTTAAAAAGAGACCCGAGTTACAGTAATTAAAACTTTTCTGCTGTACAAGAGAGAAATAAATGTTTTGATGCCCCAGTCATTAGCCTCCTCTCACTTTGATCCTGCTAGGTGTTCAGTTCTTCCCTTCCGAGTCGCAGACGGATTCATGAAATTGTCATTCTGCTTGAAATGGAACTCTGAAGCTTGCTATTTCAGAAGTGCAGAACAGAGAAAAATCCCCAGCTCAAATCTTCTCTTCTTCTTGGCAGGATATCTGCCGCTGACACATTTGTTCCCCAGATGACGTGGGATTTTATGTAAATAAAAGTCAGCGTGAAGAAAGAATGCCTGCCCTTATCAGTCAACTCTGACTATTAACCTCGGGGACAGACACAGGCAGGCTGCTTTTATCTAAATTGAAAAACCGCATTTGACTTATTTGAATATCAGGAAGGGAGAAATGCAATACACCTTTGTGGCAAAATCTATTGCCCCTCATTTCTCTGAGGGGAAGATAAGACAGGATTTAGTGGCAGGCAGAAACAACATACCCGAACAAAGCAGCTCAGGAAAATGATTTGCCTCCTTTTCTTTTCTTTCTTTTTTTTTTTTAAAGTAACATCTCTACCCTGTTGAACAGACGCTTTTAATTGAGAACAAGGAGGCTCCTGCGGCAAGGTGCTGTTATTACCTGGTCTGGCTTGTTTGACAGCTCTGTCTTGCCACCACAACATGACTGTGAGTAATGAAACACCAGATCGGACAGACTCCAGTGAAAAGCCGGGTTTCAGGACCAGCAGTGCTGTTTTCCCCACCCAGAACAGCGTAGTTTCAGTACAGCTAAAATTTTATAACCGCATATAAAGATAAACGTTCAACAAGGACATCCATAATTGCTGGAATATAAAAAAAGGCTGCTGCTCTATTCACCACGGACGGTAAGGAGAAATGAAGGACAAACTCCTACTGCGAGTAAACAGGACAATGGGTTCCCAATTGCTTCAAGTCTAAACGCATTAACAGGAAGATGAGAATGAAAAGTCCCCAGTGGAGGGAAAAAAAGACAGCGGGGACGTCTCGGAGCTCACTCGGACACTGCTGATATGAATAGTAATAAAGAGGAGTAAAGCAGACGCTGATTGGCTGTGGACCCTGTAAGGGGAAGCCTGACCTAGATAGAAATGAAGAACTTCCTCACACCATTGTAATGATTTCTTGTGATGGCTGGCAGTTCCATCTGACATCGAAAGTCTTAAATTACCGATTTTTGTACAACAATCATCGTTTAGTTCCAACACTTACACGTCTCCATGCCTTCGTCCTCCTCTTCATCACACACCACGTTCATACCGGGTCTGTCGTAGGATTTGTCGATAGCCGCACGGAAGCTCTCGTTGCAGCCACGTCCACGGATGATTCTGGGACGAGGCCTGTGAAAGGGGACGTCCCCATTGAGCGTCACCTCTGCCACGGCCGTCTGGAGACTCTCCAGAGAGCTGGACTTCTTCAGACCCAGATTGGGCCCTACATCTCTTGTGGAGTTACCTTGGGATAACAGAGAAGACACTTCATCCAAAATAGTCATAAACGTGCTCCGCTATATTTAAAACGGGGGCATTCAAATTTAAAAAAAAAAAAAAAAAACTACGTCTATTAAACCAACTACTCCCTTGACTGGAGATACATGAGAAAATGGAAATTCCATTTATCACTATGTTTACTTTTTTCAAGCTCTTGAGGTTCTTTAGTGCCTTTTATCTTAATTCGTACATACGCCTGGCACGTATTATAAGGCCGCAGAGTATTGAGAGAGAGTGAGAGAGAGAGAGAGAGAGAGAAGCAGCTGCAGAGAGGCAGAACACAGAGGGAGAAATACAGAAAGTGAGACTACAGGCAATGATGTATGGCACAGGCCTGAAGCCCATTATCTTTGGTGGGTGGCCGAGGAAAAGAGAGAAAGGGAGACGGAGATTTAGAAGCTATGGAGAATAGAAGAACAGACTAAACACACAAAATCTAGCCCATTCACATCCACACTAAGGCCTCCCTTCATGTTCCTCCCTGCTTAATAACCTCCACATTCTACTAACAATCTGTATGCCAGGCCTACCAAAACCCCTCCAGAAACACAATGTCCAGCTTACAACAACTTCCAGCAGAGTCAGAGCATTAATCCTGCTCTGCAGAGATGCCTGAGCAGGAAGACACAATGAGCAAGCAGGGCTACTTGGTTGGTTGGATCTATGATTGGTGTGTGTGTGTGTATGTGTGTGTTTGTGTGCGGGGGGGTGTACAGGTAGGCGTAACTGGGGCACTTGCCAAACACACATTCCCTGAGCCACCTGCATGCCTGGGATAAGATAAATGTTTAGCGCTTACACAATAACTCACAAATATACGCAAATTTGCAAAATGCAGAAGAAAGACACACAAAGACAAAAGGTTCAACAGCGTATGCAGCTCAAGGAGGCGCAGGAATTGGGCAGAGCTACTGGTCCGTTTGACTACATCTCATTGATATGTACAGCATAATGGATCTTCATTATGCGCACAAATATAATTAACATGCAAATGATATATAAATATATAAATATACATGGCAGGAATGACAGAAGGCTTCTACTCAAAGGACCGCAGCCAGGCCTATTCTTTCTGTTTGTTTACAGAGTTGATAGAAGTGTCATTCCTCCCATGAAGCATGGTAGGTCAAACAGTAGAGCTGTTGATGTAGAAAATCCCACATGTCCTACAGAGCTGCAGCTCCAGCTATCATTCCTTCTGTTTAAAGCCAACACAGCTCACCAGACAGCCAGAATTACTTTTTTTCCCCCTCCAATGGCTGTTGTTTAGAGTAGCTTAGTGAAGCGAGACCTCAGTATTTCATTATGTCAGTGTATATACGTGTCTTACGAACAGCAGCCCGTAACCAGCATGCCGTTGGACGTCCATCGTAACTTTCCATCAGAAGCTGTTTTTTTTTTTTTTTTTGCCTATTTGGTAAGAGCCAGTGTTTCCTCAGCTTGAGCCATGTGGAGCTCAGGCTCGAAAAGATTTCAGTCTAAAAACTACGTTTGCATAGCGTCATCAAATATATGGTGACAGTCTGTGTAAACATAGCTGTCGATCACGGGACTCTCTCCCGTCTTCACAGCACATGGTCTTCTTTCGTACCCCCCAAATTGCATTGCCTTCCTTTCCACCCAGGGCCCCGGCTCATTTTCAGTGGGCTAAATGGAGCATGCTCGGTGGCTGATGAACTCGCAGCGGATCTCCGGGTTGAAAGTAAAACGGATATCAGCCTAGCAAAATAAACTCCCAATCACCCGGTGAAAACTGTCCGAAATCTATTAGATGCTGTCTGCTCGGACACCACTTCAGAAGCATCGTAGTGTAGAGATCAGCTAGAAGCACAGAACTAATGATGATGATCTGGAGGTAGGACTAATCCACATTGGAACGGCTACTGTTCTCACTCTTTCACAAGTGTTAGCAGTTTTAGATCCGGCTAATCTGCTCTTGATCCTTTAACCAAGCAAACCAGAACCAGACCCAGCAACTCGTCCTGCGTTAAGGAGAGAAGACAGAGCTGGAGCAGCACAATTCTTCCACAGAATTTTCCCACGTATGGTTAGATGAAGCCAGCGCAAACAAAGATTGTTCAGTGGGTGTGAAGATGACCTCCGACCTCAAGGCAAGACGTGGAATCTGGGATTGCCATCTGTCAATCTGGTTCCTAGAAAACACGGCTGTGTTTGTGCTGGAAAGATCAGCTCAGTCTTATATCCCAATGAGGATAGAAAGCAGATATAAAAACAATGTGGATTAGTGATTGTAATGACCCAATGCACCATCCCCGAGCCCCATCTGCAGCACTGTTAATACCAACCAAGGAGATGTATCATTTTGAACACTGGACTCCTATATAAAGCGGAACGAATGCTAATCTTGATTGCATCACGATAAGAATGTTATTTTTAACCACACTTACAGTACACATGTAGATAAATGTGTCTCCAGTTAGCTAGCCTGAAATCTGGCTGGTCATTTTCGCATGCGATATGCAAATAATCAACTTTCTCTAATGGCTGAATCAAAACCCACCATTTTTGCCGTTTTTAACAACGTAGTCATGGATCATGTACAGTATGAAATGAGGTGGACTTAACTTGAAGGAGTTTTGGATGTCAGATGCAAGATGAATGTATAACATCTGGCAAAGAAAAATCCTTCTCAGACCTCTTAAAGTGGTTTAATAAAAGATTTCACTGAATCTGTTTCAAGTGCACATTATTTATATGAATCATGAATAAATATCTGGATAAAATTTGAATATTTTAAACAGATCAAACGACCATGTGTAAACAGATCAATAAACAGTTCAACGTGTTGCTCAATAAACACAGCCTTAAAAAAAAAGAAGCCATTTCATTGATCACAGTTGACTACTGAACCAATTTATAGGACAGATCAATCATATTTACACAACTGCAAAAGTAAAGACCTTTCTTTCATAATGAAGGACACTGGAGAGCAATGAAGGAAACCCAACTTGCATCCAAACAGTATTGCTCCCTATATGCTGGCAGAGAAGCAGACTTAATCAAGATTCTCTAAATACCACATAAATGGGACATTTTTGAAGCTTACATGCAGGCCTGTTCCTCCAGATCATGGGAGCAGCATGCGTGCCAAACACAATAGGATGTGGCAAATGAAGCCCGGGCGGCTGCTACAGTTTGAGGAAACGCAAATGGCATCGGCTTTGCTCAAAATCTCGGAACGATCAACCCGCTGAGCCCGTTTGACATTCCGCATCCTGTGCTCCAGCATTGTGTCACATAGGAGCGAAGAGCATCAACGAAAGAAAAGCTGGTA
>JAFFST010045308.1:65413-88042 GCA_022414735.1 Noturus placidus
TTTAAACGACACTTTTTATGGATATCTTTGAGAAATGGCTTTCTTTGCACTCTTCCATAAAGGCCAGATTTGTGCAGTATACGACTGATTGTTGTCCTATGGACAGAGTCTCCCACCTCAGCTGTAGATCTCTGCAGGTCATCCAGAGTGATCATGGGCTTCTTGGCTGCATCTCTGATCAGTCTTCTCCTTGTATAACTGCTATAACAAACTGCTACAATGTAAAGCTGCTGTAACGTAAAACTGCTGTAACGTAAAGCTGCTACAACGTAAAGCTGCCATAACAAACAGCTACAAAGTAAAGCTGCTGTAACGCAAAGCTGCTATAACAAACTGCTACAACGCAAAGCTGCTATAACAAACTGCTACAACGTAAAGCTGCTATAACAAACTGCTACAACGTAAAGCTGCTATAACAAACTGCTACAACGTAAAGCTGCTGTAACGTAAAGCTGCTACAACATAAAGCTGCTGTAACGTAAAGCTGCTACAACGTAAAGTTGCTACAACGTAAAGCTGCTATAACAAACTGCTACAACGTAAAGCTGCTATAACAAACTGCTACAACGTAACGATGCTATAACAAACTGCTACAACGTAAAGCTTCTGTAACGTAAAGCTGGTACAGCGTAAAGGCAGCAGAAGAGGCAGTTGATCAAACAAATAAAGAAATACAATTCAAACACTTAGTAGTAAAATGATAGAAGAGTACCCGTCTTTATATCTACATATTTCAATGCACTGATTCATCTCATTTGTATGATTTCTTGAATTAATAAACTGTCGATTCACTCCTGGACCTGCTGTAAGTATTTATCCACCCATTTGCACAATTCCTAAATGATTAATGAATCAGTTATTGGTTTGCTAATTGATGTAACGCTGCAACATTAAATGCCCCTGCATTTAACGGGACCACGAATAATTGCACAAATTAACATAATCCTGAATGACCGTGTCATGTTTAGTACCTGGTTGTAAATCTTGTGCAATCAATAAGCTTTCAAGCCCTGGACATATCCAGATTGTTGAGCATCATCTCTTGATGTTCTGTTTGTTTAGCCTGTCACAGCCATTTCAACGTCAACATTTTTGTATCTCAGCATCTTTATTTGAATCCACTGAAGGAGCAACAAATGCACAATACAATTCACCTATACACTGAAAATACAGTTGAAATAGAACAGCATTTAACCAGGATATAAGACTTGGGACACACACACACACACACACACGGGCGCGCGCAGGCGCACGGTTGTTTTTGAGAGCTGTAAAAGTAGGTCACTGTTAAAGTGTATTGAATGTGAGCGGTGGCCTTGCTCCTGCTAAGCAGTCATCATTAATCTCGTAAACAGCCGTGTTAACGTACTAATGAGGAAGATGCAGGACTGCACCTAGCCAGGATATAGCACATGGAGGTAGAGTGGGGCAGAAGCAGAACCATAACAGAAGGAAAGATAAAGGGCTTCATTTCCCACTCATATTTTCCAATGATATAAGCAAACATGAGTACATTATTCAGACTGACCAGGTAATGCATCCTAAACAAATACCGATACGAGCAATTAGGCAGAGCATGCTTTCTTTCTTTCTTTCTTTTTGGAGATAGTTTGCCAGGTACAGCTTTAGGACACGCGTGTGCACCATGAACCCGCAGGACAAAACAAGAAAAAGCACATACGTAAGGTCAACTTAAATGTGTAGTTGTGACACTACTTGTGTGTTGCCAGGTTTATACAATATTATTAAACACTCCAAAAATGTTCATGCACAGAAAGACTTACTTGGGTTGTGCGGAAAAACCAGTTAACAGTGGTGCACACTGTGGATTTGCAGAATGTATTTGCAAATATGCGGATGTTATGGCGCAACTAGGCAACCTTGCTCATGGAACAAATTCCAAATTCATGAACATGACACTAACGGGATATTCGGTTTTAGCCAGACCTAAACACAGCATTACCGAGCCCCGAAATAAAACCCTGTCATAAATGTCCAACAACAAAATAAATAAATAAATGCTTTCATATACTGTGCTGCTGATCATTTTCATTCAGTCATCGTTCTCCATTGTTATTAAAAGATAATCACTGACACACACACACACACACACACACACACACACACACACAAACGGACATACACTAGTGCCTCAGGTCATTCTAAATTATTCATGTCCAAAAAGCAAAACATGCATGTCACCTTCCTCTCTCTCTCTAACAAGATGCTCCACACTGTATCAGAATGGACCATAAACATACACTTACTTACACTGCACGTGTGTGTGTGTGTGTGTGTATAAAAAGGACAGAGAGGAAGGTGACATGCAGGATAGGCTTTTTAGACATAAATAATTCAGATTAACCTAAGGCACTGTTGACCCTCCAATGAGAAACTTGTGCATGCGTGTGTGTGTGTGTGTGTGTGTGTGTGTGTGTGTGTGTACTGGTATAGCAATCCATAAGTTTATAATGTAATGGATTCAAACTTTCAATATTATACAAACAAGAAGTAAAAGCAGTCATTTATAATCAGCGACATGGGGGACAGGGGAAGCGGAATATGAGGAGAAACAATTGATCAGAGTCACTTGCTTTAAAAGCCCGCAGTTTAATCAGTAAACTCAGTCTTGTGTACACACACACACACACACACACGCACAGATCAATCTCACAACCTAAAACTTAACACTGTAGGACTAACTGCAAAGCTCAAATGCATGCTACATGCATCTGAGGCTAAATATAGTTGAGTCTTTACCATACTACAATTTTGTCATTATTTACTAATTATTTAGCACCGGCTCAAGGGTCTCCTTCCTCGACTGATTCCTACATGTGCTTACAACGTGCGTGTCCACATTTCTATAAGCAATTTATTAAGACCGACAAATAAAAGACATTTAGTAAGCTAGTACCTTTCCATTTCAGGTGCTTCCCACACGCCGCTCGGCAAATGTTGCACAGCAGGACGTATTTTAAGAAAGTGTGAGATTAGTCACCTCTTGTTAAGTGTGAACGAGGCTTATATCTAGAAACCTTTGGCCGAGGCTTCCTACAGTGCCCTCATATTCAATACACAATAAATAAACAGCTACTACAGCGCAATTTGCCTTGTTTAGTGCACACTGACCAAAGGAGCTTTCCATCATGCTGCAGATCTCCGCTGGCATAAAAAGCAGCTTCTCAGATGGGCTCAAATATATTAAAAGTTACTGTGGTGCAGATTTAAGCCTCAGACTTATAAAAGAATTTTTTTTTTTTTTTACAGCCTTTAATTAAAAGTTACACGTGCTGTGACGAATCATAATAGCACAAGTTCATAATAGCACAGTGGGCTGTGGTTTGATTAATCTTGAGGACCTTTATGAGTTAATACCGCTGCAGAGTTTACTGCAGAGACAGAGATGCTACACAGCACACTCGTCCACCTCAGCGGGATCTACGACCTTCACTCACAGGTGCAGCACTGTAGGCTTATTACTTTCATCCACCTTGTAGTTATGCTCTTTGATCATTATATCCGATAACCAGTTCGTATTCATAACGTTGATGCTATACAAACCGAACGTAGCCCATCTGTTGTCATTATTTCTAAATAGATGCAAAGAACTACGTGTTTGAGAGAAGGCGAAGAGATTTAGCTGAAATAAGAGGATCTGTTGTCCACCGATGAGAACCAAAATCGCACTAATTCACCTCGATTGAGGGATGAAGCACGTCCAGTGACAGGTGCAGGAGAAGCAGCAGAGATGCTAGAACTGTAAGGACACTTAAGTATAAACTTAAGGTGTGTGTATTCAGAAGCATTGGCAACACGAGTGGAATTGTTCATAGGCTTGCCTGCGTATCTTCAATAAAGAAGCTGGTCAAATGATCAGTGCGTGCAGCTGTAAGGAAGGTGGACGTAAATAAACTGGCTCAGGACCAAAGTGTGGTCTCAGAAAGCAAGTGTGTATGCTTTCACATCGTTTTCTTTCAAGACTTGTTATAGATTTTTCTTACTGGCATCCAGTAAAATGCAATGAGGTAATATACCTAAGACCGCAAACAAACAAATTACTGTAGAAGGACGGCGCGAAAGTTAGTCCACCACTTTTTAGAAAGCATAGAAAAACACTCTCAAATATTAGTTTAGCGCAATTCTCAGATTAAAGACCTGAGATCTAATTAGATCCTCTTTAGATCTAATTATCCTGAAACTTTACCCTAAGTTTCCTCTATGATATAACTCCGAGATTAAGAAAACATGGCACAAGCAGGTTGCCTTACACACAAAAGATATGAAATCGAAAAAAAAAAACGAAATCCTGTGATTAAAAGTTGGTTTGGATAGTTGAAATAGAAGTGTATCCTTTCTGTAAGATACACTTCATAAAGATGAGGGGGAAAAAATGCTTCCAGTGTCAGAAAAGCACCAGAACTTCCCTTAGAGCATAAGACTTGTGCTGGGATTTGAACTCATGACCTTTCCCAACTCCGCCCTGTTTCACGATGGATCGAATATGAGCACGGACAATTATTCTCAATTTATCGTGAGTAATCTTACCTTTCATCTTGATTCTGAACATCAATGGCCCAGGAGGCAGGCGGCTCTATCACAAAGCCCATGTCATCATGGGAGCTGGAAGATGATTGGTCAGACAGTAGAGGAGGAAGAACAGGCGGCCTATCATCTTCAATGATGACTGTGTCATCCTGAGGCATGTTCACAGTGGGGGACAGCTGGTAGTTACCTGAGACAGATAGGAGAGAGTAGAACAGAGTATGTGTCAGTGTTAAACACATACGCTGGTTCAGTAAGAACTGCACGTCTGACAGTGAGAATGGTGCTGGAGCTGAAATACAGTTACAGTCAAATGTATTCAACCCCCATTGCAAATCAGGTTTATTGTCAAAATGTACAGACTTTCAGCTGGCTGCAATGAACAAATCAAACAAAAGCAATAGAAATATTGGGCGGTTGTGGCTCAGGTGGTAGAGCGGGTTGTCCACTAATTATAGGGTTGGCGGTTCGATTTCCGGCCCATGTGACTCCACATACCGGAGTGTCTTTGGGCAAAACACTGAACCCCAAGTTGCTCCCGATGGCAATTTAGCACCTTACATGGCAGCTCTGCTACCATTGGTGTGTGTGTGTGTGTGTGTGTGTGTGTGTGAGAATGGGTGAATAAGACACAGTGTAAAGTGCTGTGGATAAAAGCGCGCCATTTTCCATTTATTTACCAAATAGTTCAACACAATGAACGCTTCAAGGGATTTTCCCCTAATTCGGGAGGCTCAGGTAGCTAAAGCTGGTTGTCCACTAAAGTGTAGGGTTGGAGATATGAATAACCGAGTGTCCTTGAACAATTCACTGAACCTTAAGTTGCTCCTGATAGCAGGCTAGTGTGTGAGTGTGTGAGTGAATGAGAAACAGTGTAAAGCACTTTGTCGAACCGCTAAGCTTAAAAAGGCACTATATAAATGCAGACCATTTACCATTTATGTCCAATAGAACTTTCTGCCATTATTGTGATTGTTATGCTCTGTTTCTCAAATCAAAACTATGACCTTGCATTCAAGTATTTACTAATCCAGAAGACGGGTACACAAAACAGACCTGTTGGTAGGTTTGAAGCTTATAGGAAAGGTTTGTAAAATTCACACAATAACTGTAATAAGAAAACAGGTCAGTGTTAATATTCAATAACGGTCTAGAACTGTACATTCATATGCAATTTGAAGATCCATGTTAGTTTGTTTATTCTGTGGCAGTCACAGTGTCACATGGTTCTTCGTTGGCTATTTATGTTACGTATGCACCAAATAATCACGAGAAATGCAAGGCAAGCCATCTTGCATATGCATAGTTAAAAGCAAATCTTATTGAGCCTTAAGGCTAGGTGCACTTCTGTCAGGTGGTGACAAGCAGGGTCCAAGAAGCACTTTCAAGAGTGCCTGCAATGTTCAGTTCTTGACAAGTTATATAGATCACCTAAAAGATCATATACTATATGAACATTTCGCAATATTAGCTCAGAGCTAACCTTATAAAATGCCTGAGGAATCCAGAATCGGTCCGTCTTCGCCAGCCAAAAGTGGTCAGCGCAGACCACAACGATCTGCCCAGGTCTGTCGATCCTGGGTGAGCCCCATCCAATGGCTCCTGACCCAAGTAAATGTAACTATTGACTTGTTGGAGCTGTTGCTGGCCGACATAGATGGTAGTGTCGGCCACCTGTTCGTTGCGCATCCACTTGGTTTTGGTCAAATTGATTTTGATGCCGAACCGTGCACCAGCCCGGTTGAGCTGGTCGAGCTGCCGATGTACATCGACCACCAAGCAGCCAATCACCACAATGTCATCGGCAAAGTGTAGGAGGTTAAGCCAGCGGCCGTTGATCAGGATGCCTACCTCGTCCCAATTGAGTTGCCGGAAAATCTGCTCTAGGCAGGCATTGAACAGCTTGGGCGAGATGGTGTCACCCTGCTTAACCCCGCGACCGACCTCGATATTGAGCGGCCGGTCGAATAGGGTAATGGTGGTGGTGCAGTTGTTGTTCAGCTCCTGCAGAAGGGCCACATATTCATTACCAATGCCTTGTTGTTGGGTGGCACGGCATTGATCTCGACCAAGTCAAAGGCCTTCTCATAGTCGACGAAGGCCAAGACCACTGGCATCTTGTACTCCCTGGCCCGTTCGAGCAGCTGGTTCAGCACCTGCACATGGTCCATGGTGCTAAAATCCGATCTAAATCCAGCCTGCTTGACGGGCTGCTGTTCGTCCAACTGCTCGGCCAACCGGTTGTGCAGCACCTTGGTGAAGATCTTGTACATGGCCGACAGCAATGTGATCGGCCGGTAGTTGCTGAGCAGCTCGCGGTCACCCTTCTTGAATAGTGGTATTGTCTTGGCCATCTTCCACTGTTTAGGGATTTGGCCTTGTGCCATGTAGCGGCTGAATCAGTCCGCCATGGCTACCCAAAGTGAGTGGCCGCTGGCTTTGAGCAGGTCGATTTCAACTCCGTCCATCCCAGGTGCCCGGTCTGCCTGTGCTTGCTCGACATCATATCGGACCTTGCTTTCCAGCACTGGCAGAATAGGCGGCAGCTGGTCTAGCTGAAGGTTAGGTGGGGGGGAAGGGGACCTTGCCGGCAAACAGGTCAGTGTAAAAGCGCCTGCACTTGGCTTCGATGCCTGACCGGGTCCTAGTAGTCCGCCCGTCGGGCGTCTTAAGTGCCAATACTTAGCCGCGCTGCTGCTGCATCGCCTGCCTGCACTTTTTCAGGCTCTTGTGCTCCTCGGCTGTTGCCAGCAGGCGCCTCTGCTTATACTGGTCGAGGTCGGTTTTAAGCTACTGCCGGATCTGCTTGCACAGCAGGCCGTACTCGACGTGTGTAGGCCCATCGGCCGACAAAACGCTCGCCATCCATCCTCTTGCCCACCTTGGCGTTAAAATCGCCCATCAGGACAAGGTAGGTGGAACGGGGGGTAGTGGCTGCCTCGACGGCCTCATAGAACTGCTCAAGCACGTCCTCATCTTGCTCGGCCGCAGCTGCTGTAGGCGCATATGCCTGCACAATCCGGTTGGTGATTTTACTGTGCAGGCACAGGGTGAGCACGCCGACTCAAGGGTTAGTCACGTCAACCAGGTCAATCATCGGCGACCATCATTTGGATACAATGAAGCCGACACCACCGACAGGCTGCTTCTCTTCCCTGGCGTCCAAAATTACCGTCCTGCCGTCATCGCAGAGCACGTGTAACGGCTCTCGGCGCTTGGTCTCGCACAGCCCGAGCACATCACAGCGGATGCTGTTCAACTCATCCAGGATGACAACCAGATTGGCCTTATTCGACACGGTCCTGGCGTTAAAGGTAGCGATGTCGAGCGCCGTGGTGGTGGTCCGGTCCTTAAGTCGGTTTCCAGATGGAGGCCTGGTACCTGAGCTTTTTAGCAGCCTCTCGCCCCTGGCCGCTCCGCCGCCATAGAACGGGCACAGGGTCGTGCAGGGTACTGAGGCCCTTGTTTGTCGTTGTCGTTGCAGTTGGGTTCAGACCTCGGCTTGCAAGGCCACTAGGTCTGTGCCCTCGTTCGGTGTCTGTCATCTTCTCAGCATGGTTGAACCTACAAGGAATTGCTTCCCGCTGTACATCGCTGACAGAATACTGTTTCAGTAGGAAAGCTGATAGAAATACAACCACAGATGAGCACAATGATGCAGTTAACCAAATTTCATCTCCGCCAGGCTTACAGTTAACCCTAGCCGCTATAAAATGACCACGTCCCAAGATTTTCAGGTTCTGTTGAATCCCATGCAATCAAGGACTGAATGGTATGGAGTGGCCTTTTATTTCCTCAACAAATCTCAACATGTTTTTGATGAATACTGATTTCTAGACTTTTGAGTATTCTGAATAGTTTGTAAAAGTAGCTTTTGTATATTGCAAAATAGCACACAATATAACTTGGCAGAGCTAAATGGTCCAAATTTGTTCACAATAAGACAAGGAGAGAGGTGGAAAAAAAGAAAAAAAAAATAATAAACTGTCACTAGGACTTATGGTTCTGAAGATAGGAGCCAAATCATAACGTTCAGTGCTACGGCACTACCAACAAACCACTCGAGCTCACATGTTTTGCCCGAGTATTATCTAGTTACCAAATTTTACACTTGCACGACTTTATTTTTGGTCTGAAAGACTTGTTTTACTAGACAAAAAAATAATAATTTGTTACACGTTGGCAGTTACAATTACCGAGTTTGTTAAAACTTGAAATCTCCAGGTTTCCTTAAAGCTACTGCAAGTGCATTTGTTTTCATTATCAGACTCCATTTACCAGCTTAAGAGCAATTATATGTAATTGCTACCAGAGGGGTGGAAAGATATTTACTCTGGCTTCCTTTTAGCATGATATAACATGCGTTCAACTTCCGAATGTCCCCAAGAATGAGGAATTTTCTTTAATGGAAATGAATTAGCTTTAATACTTTGCAATACTGAATAGAAAGGGCAGAATTAAAGACATCTCCTGGGGTAAAAAATAATATATATACATATATTTAAAAAAAAACCCTCTAATAAGTACTTGTTGAAAGATGGGAACCTCTCTGTTGACTGTAAGACAAAAGTAAATCTCGAAGTTGTTAGTAGCTGTTGAAAGGTCAGAGTCTTCCGAGTCTTCATTTCACATCTCAGTGCTTTCAATTTATGACTATTTCTTTTAATAAGCCATGCAGATCAACTGGCTTCAGGCACAAGGGACAGCAGGGCTGCAGGAGCTGACCTTCATGTCATTACTGCCTACTTTTAGACTGAAATTGCAAAGTAAACACGTTTCAAATGAGCATTCAGAGGACTTCAGAATGCAGGTAATGGCTGCAGTAGAAAACAGAAAGGTGTTGATTATCAAACTCTCATAAAGGTGAGCCATAATAAGTAGCAATGCACTTTTAGAAAATGCTTCAATTGTCCTTTTGAAGTTAAGGGTTATTAGCTTCCAAAGTGTCAACACGGCAAATAAGAAAATCCATGCAGATGAAGAAACGACATTTTTAAAATTAGTAAGAAAACAAAAGAGGCAAAATTCTGCCAGGCAAATTTCGAGTCTGGAGCCAATCCCAGTGAACCCGGAGAACAAGGCGGGGGGACACCCTGGACAGGGTCCCAATCCATGGCAGGGCACAATCCATGGCAGGGCACAATCGCACACAAACACTCATTCATATACTACGGACAATGACGGATGCCAATCAAAACCCAACCCTGGAGGTTTGAGGCCAACATGCTACCCCTAAGCCACCATGATCCCATACTTGTATTCATTTTATGTGTATTTATTTCTCAGAATGCATGTGACTTAAGACACAAATGTCAAAGTGGACGGTCAATGTGGAAGTCAACTGGATTATACAGACAATGCAAAGTGTGCCACTAAAATTTCTTCGTCATATGGAATCGTTTAAAAAATGAAATGTGTACCAAGATGGATACAAACACTCAAAACACCTGCATGTGCACACACAAGCGCACCTGATTGCTTAAAAACAAAATACCACCCCATGCTGTCGCACAAGAGACCGCTAAGTGAAATACTGTGTTCCGTATACTGAGAACATTGCTCTGGATGTTGCTTCTCTATATTTCCTCCTGCCAGAACACATCCTACTTTATGCACAGCATTTTCAAGTCCACGCATGTATGCGAAATATTCAGGTGGTGATTATAGCTAATCAAGCTATTTGACACAGCTAGATTCTTATCCCACTATTCCTTCCACCACTGCCCCACCGTCTCTGCTGTGTGTGCATCAACGATGCAAGTCTGTCACAATAAAAGAAGATCCAGAATTCCAGTCACATGATTCTCCTTGTCAAACTTCTAACGGCGCAAAAGGTAATTCAATAACACGTCTCTTCAGGGACCTGAGAGGCGCTCAGCTCTGATCAGCAAAAGTTCGTTAACTTTAACTCAGCCTAATGAGATTGGCAGAGGAATTAACAGCACTGCGATTAGTATTCAGCCGCTCCAGCCGTTCATTAATAAATCATTAAAGCTACTTGCAAGACAAGCAAGGCAAATTCCCACTCCATTTTATAGTGACAGACAGAGACTCACAGGTCTGACTTAAGCTACTATGTTAAAAGACTATTACTGCACACAAGCCATTGCAGGCCAAGTTCGAGCACACCGAGCGCAGAAACTTTAAAAATCCTATGCTTCAGGGTCTAATTAGAGCCAAGAAAATAGTAGCAAACTTTCCTTTGAAGACTAGAAGGAGCGTGGATATTAGTGAAGTCTGTTTTGCTGCTCTGTACATGTATGTTAATGTGAAGACCTCTCAGTAGGTAGTAATTGTGCCCTAGATGAGCTAGCCAAGAGCAGTGTTGGGAAGCTATTGTTAACTTGCCAAGCAACAACCGAATCGTGGAATAAAACGACTGCAGCTAAACTGCTATTTTGGTACAGTAGCTAGCTAGAAACAAAACGTAGCTAACTACACTGAAGCTGCTTTGTCAAACTAAGGAAAATCAACATTAGTATTTTCTATTTTATTGTGCAGATAATTTACTGCACAAAACTAATTTTTCCATGCTTTCAACATGGAATGCTACAGCAAACAGATTTAGCTCTACTACTAAGAATGAAAACTAAACTAAATTAATAGTGGGTTCACTCTACTATTAGAACAGTTCTGGAAATTTCTAGCTAGCTAGTTAGCATTGTTAGTGGTTAGCACGTCCGCCTCACACCTCCAGGGCCTGGGGTTCGAGTCCCGCCAGGGCCATGTGTGTGCGGAGTTTGCATGTTCTCCCCGTGTGTCGGGGGTTTCCTCCGGGTACCCCGGTTTCCTCCCCCAGTCCAAAGACATGCATGTTAGGCTGATTGGCGTGTCTAAAGTGTCCGTATTGTGTGTATGTGATTGTGCCCTGCGATAAACTGGCACCCTGTCCAGGGTGTACCCCGCCTTGTGCCCGATGCTCCCTGGGATAGGCTCCAGGTTCCCCCGTGACCCTGAACAGGAGTAAGCGGTTGAAGATGGATTGATGGATAGTTAGCATTGGGTATGCAGCAAGCAACGCAACAAGAATGTTTTGATCCTTGCTATTTCATATTAGCTGATGCTAGGCTAAACCATATCTGAGGTCAGTCGTCATGTTCTGTTGATACAGTTCGCTGTTTTGTAAATACACTGTTTCTTTGCATTCATTGAACAGAAAATACTCAGCTCCTAATGCCATCATTCCTGACCATCCTCTTAACTTAAATTAGCAAGCACAACAACAAAAAGCACAACAGACTCCCCACATTTTTATGTCCTTAATTTGCTTAAAATTTGTCTATAATATGTTGTCTAATATATTCGTTTCAGGTTTGCATAGCTTACAGACAAATGTCTATCCATTGCTGTGTGAATCTTTCACGCCCAAACATTAAGAAATGTGGTCGTGGATGTTTGATATTCTTGTCTTCATCAAGAGAAGAAAGCATCCTCTGTAGTAGTAGAACAATGCTGATGTTATGCACACAGGTCGCACCTAAGGGCGGTGCAAACTAATTAGAAGCATTTAACTCGGCTCCAAAGGTATACGATAATTTGCACAAACTGAATAATTTGCAGTCAGATTTCACACTATTAAATTATGCAGTTAATCTGGTAGCATCACTATTTGTTCAAGAGTCTGTTGATAGGAGAATTTCAGCACGCTGAATACACTGGATCAAAACCTCCCTGATTTAATGATCGAGAACCGACATTCATAAATCCATCCATTTATCATGCCGCTAATCCTACACAGAGTAGCTGGGAGCCTGGATCTAAATGTCTATGCACAAGACTCCAACTAGGGAATGAGTTGTGAGTGTGCATATAACGCAGTGAGTTCTTATGACTAGGCATTGGCACTATCCTAGAGAACTCGTGGCACGAGGCAGGGACACCCTGGACGGCGTGCCGATCCATCCACACACACACCCAATTGAACACACATTCACTACGGACAATTTAGAGATCAGCCTACAACGCATGTCTTCAGACTGGAGGAGGAAGCTTTAGTACCTGGAGGAAATCCCCGGAGCACGGGGAGAACATGCAAACTTTCAAAAAATCTCAATTCAACATGTGCATGCATGTGTTCACAAAAACAATCGTGTGATACAGCTGCAGAGGATGAATTCTTCCAGAGATGAAAGCAAGTATATAAAACACCCTTGGCAATATTTATTAGTCTTCACTTCAGTGGATCAAAGTCTCCCTACTTGAATACCAGACTGCTTTAATGAATCCTGCTGAGGCATGCCCTTGAACTTTCCTCATCTCACATGCTAATCGATATGTGCTAGCATGCGTGTTCACAGAATTTCCCTTTGCAAACCTATCTTTAGTTTTACAGTGGAGGTGGGGGGGTACAAAAGTTGAACTATATAGCTCACGGCACAGCACCACCTTAATTGGCTTCAGTTAAGATCACAGTCATGTTCTCTCACTTCAACGAAGCAAACCCTCTGACTCGAGTGCCCGGCTCTCTAAACAAGAACGGCTCGGCGGCATTCCTCTTGCTTCCACTAAACAACGTGAGATCAGGTACGGTCAAGGTCACTCCAGTGCCACTGAAAGGAATAATTAAGTAGAAAAAGAAAAGGAAATGCTGCAGAGGCCACAGGTCTATACGATGGCGCTAATTGGCTTGCTAGTGAGAAAGCACACTCCTCTTCCTGGATCTAATATGAGTGTAGTTGAATAATTGAACTCACCAGACAGTTCATGCTGAATTGAACGAATCCCTGAAGGACAAGCATGATGAGACTAAGCTTTGCACTATTAGTTATACATGTATTCGTGTATGTCTTTTTCACCAGACACTGTGGTACTGTTACGAATCGGAATCCAGAGGTTGAGTACTAAAATACCAGTTATAAGTTATGAGATGTCGACACATAATATTAGTGTAGCGTGACACCATACTAGTGATACTGCTGGTTGGTGTTCACTAAAGGAAGAGCTCTCGCTCTCTTTCTTCAGGAGGACTTTCAGAATGTTTGAGACTGACTAATCTTCAAGACACCTCTTCTGCACCATGTCTAGATCCATTAGCCAGGCAGGCTTATAGAGCAGAGAGGGCAATCAGACTGGATGAAATGGAGGAGTGGGAGGACGAACATCTTACTTTCTTCGCATTAAAATGGCTGTAGAGGACAGGCAAGAGAGCCGAGTAGTCATGTGGGGGTATTTGGGAAAAGAAATAAACTATTTGGATACTATTGCAGTATCCACCTATTTGTGCTCATACATGTAGACATATAGGGAAATGATTTGGGAAATATAGTACCCCAAAAAGCAAAAGCAATTTCTACCAAACTGCTGGGTGTGATGAAGAAACTGTGTGTTTGTACCTGATGTTATTTTAGATTAATTTCTCCTCACCACTTGCAGATGGCCCAGAGCTCTACTGCTGCTTCCTGTCATGGTGTAATCAAACGACCCCTCATGCAGTCCACCAGTAACAACAAACACACTCCTGGAGTTTTCACACAGACTCGGGGCACCGTGTCGTTGCGGAAACCGTCCAAAATCCATCCAACTGCTGCTGACACCATCATGTTTGTCCTCACTGGTGCTCAGATAAATTAGCAACAGTGAGACCTTTTATTTCATGCCCTTATTGGAATGTCAAGGTCTGCTGGATGTGAAGAAAACATCAGGGAGGTGGACACTGAGGTGTTGCTCATGAACGGAAGTTCAACATGGACGCTGTATATATTTTACTTAATTTTCCAGTATGCCCATGGTGCAAGGGTGTTTAATGGCACACTACAGAGGTTGGCAGGACATTTAGCAAGGGTTTGTGCATTGTTATATTCTCTACCGACAGAAAGTACAATTTTATCTTGAGGCTATGTTTTAAGAGCATCTTGGGCAATTCGCCAATATTCTAATAATAATAACAACAACAACAAAATAGGCAGAAATTTAAAAACACTGGAACAGGTCAGGTTTTATTTTTATTTATCAAATAAAACATTAGGTAGTGATAGCTCAATGGTTAAGACATTGGACAACCGGTCAAAAAGTTGAGAGTTCAAATCCCAGCACTACCAAGCTGCCACTGCTGGGCCCTTGATCACGGCCCTTATCCATCCACTGCTCAGTTGCATAAATGAGATAAAAATGCGAATAAGGCTGTCCACCAATAACAATAAATACAAATTCAATAGGGCGCTATTAATTGGCCCCCAAGCAGCTGATGTGTCTCTCCAACTACGGAATAAGAGAAAGCTATTAGATCCTAACAACCACAGTGCCAAATGCCAATATAAGCAAATTTGTGGTGAGCTGGAATCTCTGATTCACATGCTGATGGGCCACACCACTAGCGCTCCAGTTTTTAGAAGATATTTTCCACAGGATTCCACATGAGCCTTCAATGAGCACTGAACGAATGGGTCTGAGACCATTAAATCACTAACCCATTCTGTCACGCATATAAGACCTGTCTGTTTAGTTAACAATCAGGGGGAAGACAACATGCTGAGACGATGAATCATTTTGCATACGAATCATTTCAACCGACCTACACAGCGACGCTCCAGATCACATTAACTAACCTACAAGCTGATTTAACAGGCTTGGTTGAGGCAGGTCATTTCTGACTCCCTTTAAGCCGACAAGGTCAAGATGAGTGATCCAGGAGTGTCGTAGAAGAAGAAAAAAAACGGCCAACATGTGGCATTAATCACAAGTTCCCATGGACTTGCAATCAGCACTCACAAGTTTGCATATCTAGACTGCTTCAGAAATGTCCCATAGTGGCTTCATGTGGTTGGGAAATGGGAACAAGCCAAGGACTTATGGTAAAACAATGCACTGTAATACAAAATTATTATTGCTCGAGGGAAATCAGCATGATTTCTACACTAAGAAGAAAGGCACAGCTATGAAACACTAAAGCAAAATGACCTCGTTTCAGTGTTTTGGGTTCGTCAATTCCAGAGTTATGGCTGTGACATTCAGACTACATTAAATCTGACTTTTAAACTGCACAGGCTTAGCATCAATGACACCGATTTACATTTCAGAGAGAAACCAATACTCACAACTAACCTTCAGCACATGCTACAGATATATAGAGGTTTAACGTTCAATGAATGTGACATCAGCAATGAGTAATAATTTTTTTTTTAAATCCTTAAATCAACACCACTTCCTACTTTTCAATAATTCATTGATTTACACTTTAGTGGAAAGTCTGCAAAACAAGTTATCGGTTATGTTATTGCCACTATAAACACAATAAACTGATCCTAACTATGCACGGACACCCCAAGACCCCTTTAAATACACCTCACCTTACAGAAACAATCATATTTTTTCTGTGTTACATAAAAACATGTTTTCGCCTTAGGTTATTACGAGAATCCACACTGTAAGTCCCTGTGAACGAGCTGTTACGATGGACACGGTAATGTACAGTGTGCAAGAAAAAGTATGTGAACCTTCTGGAATGTCATGGTTTTCTGAATACATTAGTCATAAAATGTGATCTGATGTTCATCTAAGTCAAAAGGGTATTGACAAATATAATGTGTCTAAAATAATAACACAAAATAAATTCTGATCTTTCATGAGAACAACCAAAAAAACTCATAATACTTGTGGAAAAAGTATGTGAACCCTTGAGTTAATGACCTCACAAAAGCTAATTGGAGTCAGGTCTTAGCACACCTGGAGTCTCGTTAAGAAAATGAGTTTGGAGGTGTGGACTACAGCTACTTTAACTGATAAAAACCCCTCAAGCTATTGGAGTTTGCGCTGCACAAGGAGCACATGCTTATGTGAGCCATGCCTGGCCAAAAAAGAGCTTTCAGAGGATTTACATAAAGCTGGCAAGGGTTACAAAGTGATTTCAAAGACTTTAGAAATTCACCAGTCTACAGTTAGGCAAACATTCTACAAATGGAGACACTTTTGGACTGTTGCTACTCTACCAAGAAGTGGGCGCCCAGTCAAAATGACACCAAGAGCACAACGAAGACTCATCAATGAGGTAAAGAAACAACCCTGAATGACATCCAAAGATTTGAAGGCATCATTGGAAATGGCCAACATCTCTGTTCATGAGTCTACAATACGTAACACATTGAACAAGCAGGGTATCTACGGCAGGACACCACGAAGGAAGCCACTGCTTAATAAAAAGAACATTGCTACACGCGTGAAGTTTGTAAAAGAGCACATCAACACTCCACAGCGGTATTGGAAAAACCATACAGAACTACATCTGGTGTAGAAAGGGCATGGCATATCATCATGAAAACATCATTCCGACCATAAAGTATGGTGGAGGAAACATCATGATTTGGGCCTGCTTTGCTGCATCAGGGCGTGGCCAGCTTGCAATCAATGAGGGGAAGATGAATTCCCAAGAATATCAGACAATTCTTCAGGATAATGTGAGAATATCTGTACATCAGCTGAAACTGTGTAGAAGTCGGGTGATGCGACAGTACAACCCAAAACACCAGAGCAAGTCCACAACAGAATGGCGACCAGTTATTAATTCTAAGGGTTCACTTACTTTTTCCACTGCCATTCTGAATGTTGAGTGTGTTCAATAAAGACATGAGGGATCAGAATGTATTTTGTGTTATTATTTTAGACACGTTATATTTGTCAATACCCTTGACTTAGATGAAGATCAGATCTCAGTTTATAACACATTTATGCAGAAAACCATGAAATTCCAGAAGGTTCACATACTTTTTCTTTCCTGTATAATATAAATATAAACCTGTGATTTGAATTACAGTCGGCACTGCCATCAGAAAATTAAACCCCACCATCTCACCAGCCAGAATCAAGAATTCAACAGTGCTGTAGCATACATTCTTATATCTTCTAAAGAGGAAATAAGGATCCGACCTCAGCCTTAGTGATGACGTTAAGTAAAATACAATGAGACTCTGGAAACCTCTGTTAAAACCGTGATCTGTGGCTGGTTAAATCATCCTGTGCCTCTTTACATCTGATGGCTTAATGAAACAATTCCCTTCAAAATTCAATCAGAGAAGTTATATATAGACCTAAATGGGCAATTTAAAAGTGATTTCCTGTGCTCATGACTTTATTATTCCATGGTTGGGTTGACATTTGAAAGGAGTTCTTGATGTTGTAGATTAACCACACATTTATCTTATTTTAAAATCTTTTTTTTTTTTTTCTGAACAATGTTTCTCTGAGCTCAGAGAATACTTATGTAGCTAGAAATATTCACAGTTTTGTTTATCAGAAACATTGGATATCCTTTAAATGTCCCTTAACCGTTCGATAGGTGCAGTGGAGGTCAGAAGCTTACATACGCCTTGCAAAATGTTCAATTAAGATGAATCATAAAAATGGCTTCTTTTTTTTCTTTAGTACTGCCCTAAAAATATCAAATAACAATTTACACCAATCATCCTGTTCCGAAGTTTACACCCCCCGGACCGTAATGCATCATGTTGCGTTCTTGAGCATCAGTGAATGTTTGCACGTTTTGTAATAGTTGTGTACGAGTCCCTCTGTTGTCCTCAGTGTGAAAAGATGGAACTCGACATCATATAGCTGCTGTTGGAAAGGGGTCAAATATGCAGAAGATGCTGGAAAACCAAAGAATGTGCAGGACCTGGAGGATTTTTCTGAAGAACAGTGGGCAGTTTAACTTCTCAGGACAAACAAGGGACTCATGAACAACTCTCACTAAACATAAACACATCAGGTCACTGATCATCCAGGTAACGACACACAGCATTAAGAATCGAGCACGTGTAAACTTTTGAACTGGTCCATGTGTGTAAATTCAGTTATTACTGTGTCTTGTGGTCTATATGTAAACATCTGTTATGTGAAATAGTTTATTCAGGACAGTATGAAAAAACAACAAATAATTAGCATGATCCCTCTTAATGTCTATATATATATATATATATATATATACTTGTTTACATTTAGCAGATTCTGCAGGCGTGCGTAAACGTATGACCATAGCTGTAATTGTTTTAAGCTAATGTAAAAACACACAAGCGTCTCTTCGTACAACCTTTGCACAAAAGCAAACAACAAAGATCAAATCACTCAAGTGTTGCATTTTATAGTTTTCACACCCAGAACTCCAACTCATTATAATTCAACATTTGATTTTTAAAATAACAACTTTTAGTACACGCAGGTCGAACTTGATCATTAGCAGGTCAAATACCTGTGCTGAGAAATCAATAGCTTCAACTAAAAACAACCCCTTAAGTGTCTTCTCTGACATTTCCTTTTAAATGTCATCTATATTTTCCTGCTCTGCATTTTAACCCCTTCCAGTAGTTTGGGGTTTGGTGAGAATGGTTTTATAACTGAGATATCTTCACTAACGTCAATTAACAGGTGATTGTATAGAAGGTAAAAATACATACACACACTCCTAAAACACAGGACTCTATCCCTGAGAGATACACTGGTAATAATTACCCGACATCTCTATGTGAAACTAGTCTAAACTGAAAGGCCTTTAGATATTTTTGAGAACAATATTTCCATGAAATCTCGTCATCATAATATGAAGTCAGCCATGAGTCATACACCATGACACCATGACAACCCTACTGACATATGGACATCATTATGGGATGCTTACACACAGGCCTCTTTTGGAGGTGATGTTTTACATGACATACACTGTCCACCACCACCAGAGTTCCTTGTAATGCATTACTGTAATGTAGTTACTTTTTCTGATTTTATTACAATTATTGACATCAAAAAAATTACATTACTCGCGTTACAAATGTATTGTTAAGAAAACAATATAAAGTAAAATGTATTTTTAAAATAAATCACGTTTTGCCTCGAATAATTCTCCACTTGGAGCGATTTGTCGCTACGTAACTGAACGTCAGTACCAGAAGACGACGGTGTTGCAATTTGATATCGCCAGTGAACGGATGCGAGACCAATCAGACAGGGTTTACAGGAAAATACGTGGAAATACTCGTGTCTTATTGGCTCTCAATTCTGCCAAACGCTAGCTCACAGACAGTGTGAGGGAAAAATGGATATACACCTGTTAGAGATAAGGAATCTCAGATTATATCCTTCAGTCCTCAGTCAGCCTTACAGCCTTTTATTTCTCTTAACTCTTAGTACTGTGCTATGTGTGGTTGTCCGCTGAGCGTTCACGCCTGGAGAGTCTAAATGAACACGCACATTGCCACATGCTGTTCACAGAGACATCCGATTTATTCGTGCAGAACAGGAGTATTTATACACATAGATAAGCAGCAGTGTGTGGGCGGTGCACTGTGCTAGACTGTGCTGCAGTCAGACTACAAAATTAAGAAAATACATATAATAAAGTATGGCAGTTGATCAGCTTATTCGAAGAGGTAATCAAGTGAATACATTCATCATAGGTATTTGACCCAGTATTCTCCGTATCCAAGGTGTCTTAAAAGCAGTTTATAATATAAGAGAGTACATGATAGAGAATTCCCTTCAACACTGATTTTATTCTTTAATCCAGTAAAAGTTTTGAAACTGAAACAGTAACATCCTGTGATGCCGAGCAGGAAAACATGGTGTGTAAATATCTATGTGAGTCCCAGTTTATGTGAACATGATAAGGAATGATAATGTACTTTGCATAGCACTGTAACAGCTAAACCCATACAATGATAGCTTAGCTGTGCCTCCACTTCTCTAGAGACACCAAACTCGTCTAGGTAGAAAACTTTTATATTTTTTCAGTCTGGTAGTCATATAAACAGGGACAACACCCGAGGCAAGTGTTACGATAAATCCAACTTTTTCTGATTATGTTATACATTGACGTGCTAAAATTACTGAAAAAACTATTAGCTGCCCATTGTGGTGTATTTTTGTAGGTTTGATCGGTTTTGCAGGTAACAGGAAAGTAAAGTAATCTGATTACGTTTTACATGCAGTAATCAGTAATGCAATCAAATTACAATTTTAAAGCAGCAATAGGTTTGTGGAATCTGTAGTGGGTGACTTTTTTTTGTTTGTTTGTTTGAGTAATTCACCCAACACTGCTCACCACCAGTGAATTTCATGACAGCAAAACAAACACACATTAATTCAACAGTAACTTTATTTCCGAGTCCATCTACATGCACATTTCTCATTTCCCCTCATTCTCTGCATAAAACAGGGACAAAAACTGGGAACTGAGCGCTTTATAACCTTCACCACCTTCCACCTGCATTCCCCTTTTACCTTTTAACTGAACAGCATGCCTAGAAGCAATCGACGGGGTCCTCAATCTGAGAGCCAGTGTGACATCCTGCTTCAAGTTGCACTTTTCAATTAAGCTCCGAGACGTGAGCACAGCCTGCTATCGCACTAATGCTCCCGACGGCCCTGCGGAGCGTGAGGACACAGGAGAGCATCCGGATGCTGCTGCTTGTAACATGCTTAACAATTTACCGTCCACATGCAAGGTCAGAAGAAGGAAGACGCAAAAGAAGGGAGGTCTTCTGCATCTTCCTTGTGTCAGGTCGGCTTTTTTGCTAGTGAGTTGAAGCTTCAGATATCAATTTCAAAAGGTGAATATAGGAGAGGTAGACAGTGTGTGTACATGTGTGAAGGCTTCATACATACATACTGTACTTTCCCTGACACCAGCTCATCCTTCTGACAGTCGTCCAACACCTTGACCCATCAATCTGACCATGGCCAATCAATGAGATGGCACGCTGGAGCTAGATTAACTGCCCCACTGCTCCATCAATCCACCCCACTCGCCTGACTGACTACATGCTTTATTCTCTGCCGCCTTTTTCTCTAAACATTACCAAGATAGAAAATGTGGATCAATAATGAGCTGTATCTCATCCTCTGACATCAGTAACTCTCTCTCTCACCTTCCACACGCTATCACTGTTACCATCAGATGACACATTTTATAACCCATGATGCCTCGGTATTACCTGTATCCCTTATAACACCATCAAATGTCACCGAACTCTGTATTCTCGATCCTTCAGGACCAATATGATTTTGTTTTTTTTTTACTCCGTGATACACGCAAGATTAAATAACACTGTACATCCCAGCAGTTCTACTAGTTAGCCAAATCATTTATTTATTTGTTTTTAACCAAGTGTTTTTTTACTGGCATTAAGAAAAAGAAATATGTCTTTATATCGTACCTCAGACCCCAATAGATATTTATGAGTGCCAGGCAACACACTCTTCTGAAATGTTAGGAAAACTCAGTATATACCGTCATTCAGGATGTCCCCTTTTCTCCGGGGATCAAGATGAATAAATAAATAAATAAACACATAAATGCCAATCTGCCACTGACAGTGTGACACTTTGTCATGCCTGTCGATACAGACTGCACCCATCTTCCCCACGTTAAACTTTCTCCAACTTTTCCGCACGGCTTATTTGTCCCGTGTTGTCTACATCTGAGAGCTTGAACGCTTGAATGCTTCAAATGCAAGCATGGTTATAGGAACTCGCACTTCACACTGACACGGGAGATATTTACGATCATGTGGGATTTTTTTTTTTGAAAGACTATGTTAGTGCCTGTCAAAGACAAACAATTGCAGCAAGTACGGCAGAATACACAGAAGTGTGTGCATGGATTAGGAAAAAAAAAAATAGCTTGAGACAGAAGATGAAAGATGAGGCATATTCTATATAGATCATTATTGGGTATGCAAAATGCTCCGTGTGTGTGTATATATATTGTATTTTCCGCACTATAAGGCGCACCTAAAAGCCTTAAATTTTCTCAAAAAATGGCCGTGCGCCTAATAATCTGGTGGGCCTTATGTGTGGACTTAGTTCCAAAATCTGTAAAAATGTGCGACTTTGGCTGGCGTAACAACCGTATGCGCCTTATAACACGGTGCGCCTTATGCATTGGTCAAGTACAGAAATAGACCCCGTAATTGAGACTGCGCCTTATATGTACACACACATACATATACATATATATATATATATATATATATATATATATATATATATACACACACATATATATACATATACACACACACACACATATATATATATACACATATATATATATATATATATATATATATATACACACATACACGTGTATATATATATATATATGTG
>JAFFST010045308.1:99959-107459 GCA_022414735.1 Noturus placidus
TTGGTTCCACTTCATGATTGTGTCCCACCTGTTGTTGATTCTTCACAAAAAATTACAGTTTTATATCTTTATGTTTGAGGCCTGAAATGTGGCAAAAGGTCGAACAGTTCAAGGGGGCCGAATACTTTCGCAAGGCACTGTATAAAGCTTCACCACACCGACTCAGCAGCACTGTGCTGTTTAAGGAGTAAATATACAAAAACAATGCACTTTTTTTACAACTGGAGACTTCTTTTTAACTGTAGAAAAAACACCCCACAGATCCTCTCACTTCAGACTGAATTTACGAACATAACCCGAACTATTCAAATATTAGACACATTACTTATGTGTAGAATATTATTTTGGGTATTTATTGCAGCCATAGAGCTTTTTTCTGAAATTTCCACTCATCGAACACATAAAATAAAAAAAAATAAAAAATAAGTAAAATAAAATCAAAACATCACTTTAAGAACATGGGAGTGTAAACAATAACGGCCAAAACACAACAGTGTACACAGGATGTACACAACAATGTGTGTTACACAGGAACAAGAAATTGTAAGAAATGGCAAGAAAACTGAATAGTCCCTGCATTGGAAATCGTGCACTGTGGTAGTGGTATGTACTGATGTGCAGCTCGGCCATTGATACAGAAGTACTGTTGTACTGTTCAGTATAAGCGGTAAGCATGAATACAATCCAGACATACTACATCCGCCATGTTGGCATGGTCATGTGACCTACAACTTATAAAGAGCCAATGTACCATTTTATCCACCCCACCCTCCTCCCCGCCAGGTTTCCCTACATAGTCAGGACTACTCCTGACCACCAAGTGTTTATTTTCTTACTGAACAGGTAAAACAGTTTCTTTGCAGTTACTGAGGATAGAGTTAGAATAAGTTTGAGGATTAGGTTTAGAACAGTCTAGATTCTGAAAAAAAAACCCCACGTATTAATATAAATACAATATACATGTATAAAGTCCTGAAATGTTATAAAACAACCGTGTGTCTGGTTTCTATAGATACCGCATGAAAGTTACCTGTATAATGCTGCTGTTATTTTCAGCCCTGTGCTAACAAAACACCCACACAATGTACCTTATCAGAAAACTTTCCACTGTTGAGTTGAAGTGCTTCAGCTCTCCACAGAGGAATTGAGGTCTTTCTTTCTTCACTACACATGTAGATTTAAACATCTGCACAATTTAACCAAATACACCTACTTAGAAGTGCAATTTGTAGGTTTCACAATTACAGACGGAAACCCATTTATATCTAGAATACTGCGCTATTTATCAGCCCCCTTTCACCACATCCATCAACAGAAAGGGACGACTATTAGACCAATGAAATGCTTTTCTGGATGGTGGACAATGTGGTGCATGTGCCTGAGCTCTATTAATTCAAGACAATTAAATAACGTACACATAAAATGATAAATTGCTCCTCGAGGCTTCATTTAACTTAGACCAGATGAACGGTGAGGACTTTACACATGCAAAGGCACGCATTTAAAATCCCATTCCATTAAAAACGAACATGGAGAAACATGAACAGTGATGCATTTGTGACCTGGTCACATGTTCTAGGCTCCACATGACTGAGTAAAGGCTGAACTCAGCAGCAAAGAAGTAGCAAAATAATCAGCGGATATTAAAAAAAGGTTTGAATAAGAAATGAATTGAATTGACATGAACTGCACGAACAGAAATGGCAGTAATATTAATACAAACATATACTGCAAATCACAGGGGCTGTGAAGCATTTATTTAATTAGCATGCAACGTAAGAAACCATGACGACCAAATCATACAGAACATTAGTATCCATGTGGACCGGTGTGTGCTGCTACAATGCTATGGTGGAAAAAATAAAATGGTGCAAAAGCAGTAGTAGTAGTAGCAGCAGTTATAGTGTTAGTGTTAGTAGTACTAGCAGCAGCAACAGCAGCAGCGGTAGTATTATAGTAGAAGTAGGTGCAGCAGTAGTAGTATTAGTTGTAGAAGTAGGCGCAGCAGGAGTAGTATTATTAGAAGTAGTAGCAGCAGCAGGAGTATTATTAGAAGTAGTAGCAGCAGCAGGAGTAGTAGTATTATTAGAAGTAGTAGCAGCAGGAGTAGTAGTATTATTAGAAGTAGTAGCAGCAGCAGGAGTAGTAGTATTATTAGTAGAAGTAGCAACAGCAGGAGTAGTATTATTAGAAGTAGTAGCAGCAGCAGCAGTATGAATTGAATTGAATAGTAGTAATATTACATTTACATTTATTCATTGAGCAGACGCTTTTATCCAAAGCGACTTACAAATGAACACTCACACGCCAATGGTAGCAGAGCTGCATGCAAGGTGCTAGCTTGCCATTGGGGGCAATTTAGGGTTCAGTGTCTTGCCCAAGGACACTTCGGCATGGGATCACCCGGACCGGGATTCGAACCACCAACCCCACGATTAGTGGATTAGTGGACAACCCGCTCTACCGACTGAGCCACAGCCGCCCTAATATTAGTATAAGTAGCAGCAGCAGGAGTAGTAGCAGGCACAGTATTAGTATTAGTAGTAGAAGTAGCAGTAGTATTATTAGAAGTAGGTGCAGCAGTATTAGTATTAGTAGTAGAAGTAGCAGCAGCAGTAGTAGTGGTAGTAGAAGTAGCAGCAGCAGTAATAGTGGTAGTAGAAGTAGCAGCAGCAGCAGTAATAGTAGTGTTAGTAGTAGAAGTAGCAGCATTAGTGGTAGTAGAAGTAGCAGCAGCAGGAATAGTATTAGTAGTAGAAGTAGCAGCAGCAGTAGTAGTGTTAGTAGTAGAAGTAGCAGCAGTAGTGGTAGTAGAAGTAGCAGCAGCAGTAGTAGTGTTAGTAGTAGAAGTAGCCGCAGCAGTAGTACTGTTAGTAGTAGAAGTAGCAGCAGCAGTAGTAGTGTTAGTAGTACAAGTAGCAGCAGTAGTGGTAGTAGAAGTAGCAGCAGCAGGAATAGTATTAGTAGTAGAAGTAGCCACAGCAGCAATAATAGTATTAGTAGTAGAAGTAGCAGCAGCAGTAGTGTTAGTAGTAGAAGTAGCAGCAGCAGCAGGAATAGTATTAGTAGTAGAAGTAGCAGCAGCAGTAGTGTTAGTAGTAGAAGTAGCAGCAGTAGTAGTGTTAGTAATAGAAGTAGCAGCAGCAGCAGTAGTGTTAGTAGTGGAAGTAGCAGCAGCAGCAGTAGTGTTAGTAGTAGAAGTAGCAGCAGCAGTAGTAATAGTATTAATAGTAGAAGTAACAGCAGCAGCAGCAGCAGAAGTGTTAGTAGAAGTAGCAGCAGTAGTAGTATTACTAGTAGAAGTAGTAATAGTATTAGTAGATGAAGCAGTAGTAGTGTTAGTGATAGGGGCGGCTGTGGCTCAGTTGGTAGAGCGGGTTGTCCACTAATCGTAGGGTTGGCGGTTCGATTCCCGGCCCACATGAACCCAAGTTGCCCCTGATGGCAAGTTAGCGCCTTGCATGGCAGCTCTGCTACCATTGGTGTGTGAGTGTATGTGTGAATGGGTGAACAAGATAAAAGTGCTATGTAAGTGCACCATTTGGTAGTAATAGTAGTAGCAGTAGTAGTATTATTAGAAGTAGGTGCAGCAGTAGTAATAATAGTAATAGAAGTAGCAGCAGTAGTAATAGTATTACTCAACAGTCTAATGAACATGACAAGCGTCCTCAGTAACACTGCCAATCACAAGTAAAAGGTGGGGTGGGGATGAATCAGCACGCGCGCACACACACACACACACACACACGCAGAGAGAGAACTCTTAAAGCAAACTTGAAGCAATACGCACAAAAACAATGCTGAAGGAGGAGGTACCTGGGCTACTTATACTAGATTTGAATCTCAAGTGCAATCTTCTGCCTCAATATATAAAAATGATGGGCTCATTAATATTACCATGCATTTGAATATTACAAATTCGACAACATTGATGGATGTAGGCCTCCTGAAATTGTGGCAAACTAGTTCTCATCTCACAAAAGCAAAAAAAAAAAAAAAAAAAAAAAAAAAAAAAAAACAAAAAAAAAAAAACCCCACAGGCAATTCAATGTTCCTTTGCAATCGCTCTCTCTTTCTATTTCTCTACGTCCATGTTTCACTCGAGGCAATCCACTATGACAATCTTTCCCTTGCTGCTTTCCACTTTCTTTCAGTATCCACCTTTCTCACTTTTCCACTCTCTCTCTCCTTCACCCTTTCTCTGTCTCTCATTACAGGCTCACCGTGTTTCTCTCTTCTAATCAGCAGGGGTCCAGGCCAAGGCACCAAACAACCCAACAACCATCTGATGGACAGATAAGAAGCGACCTTGTATCCTGGCAGCTCTGGAGGGGACGGGTGACCTTGCTCTTAAAAAATAAAAGGAAATCTATGTGCATGAGTGTGTGTGTGTGATGAAACAGTATGAGGTCCGGTCCTCAAAGTGCTGGCAGCAAGAGGTATCAATCAAATCCAACCTACCAGTAAACGGACCTGAATTCGAGCAAGCAACATGCCTGCAAGTGTGTGTGTACGTGTGTGTCACCAGTGGTGCCAGCACGCAACACAAACACACACAGTTCCAGACTATGCATGTTTCTCAAAACCTGCACTACATTTATTAAATGCACAAACCATCTAACCATATAACACATTCTGAATATATACACTATAGCACCATGCTGTTGAATTCTCAAATCTGATTGGTCAGCACAGCTCTGACAGTAGGGTCACACGTAGGAGCATGCCGTTATAGGAAAATAATCAACATCATAGTGGTAACAGTAAATCTTTTTACTATTGACTTTGAACTTTTCTGACGGCAGATTAGGCATCCTACCCCTAGTCTAAAATACTTTATTTAAAAAAAAAATCCGGCAAAAAGGAGGAAAGAGTGAGGAAAAGAAGAAAAAAGGGAGAGAGAGTGAGAGAGAGAAAGGAAAATAACAGATGATATTTGATATTTCATAGACCCATGCTTTATCGGCGCAGATCAGTGTGAGCATTTTCAGAAGCAGAATTGCTTTCGATCCTCCGCCTCGTCTCGCTCACTCTCTCGCTCAGCCCTGCTCTGACCTGATAAGAACTCCTCAGTCTAATTCACTTTTCCAGCAGTCACACTCTGTGCATAGCGCGGGACTCTGTCTGTCTGTCAGTCAGATACGTTGAAGAATCATAAACAGAGCTCTGTCCCAAAACCATTGGCAATCTACCTAAACACTAACGCGTCTAGACAGGAACTGTCTGTGCTTCTGATACCACTGCTGATCAATGCTGACTGTCACAATATTTTTGGTTCAGTGATGGATGATAATATGGGTGGAACACAGAGCTTGTGTTTCATCTTTACATCGTACTCGCATACATCTCGCACACTCACCTCATTCCTCCCATTAACCATCCTGGCCACGATGAGTTGGATCAAGCCTCTTTTATTGCTCTCAATAGACATGGACTTGCGCAGAGTCTCCATTGCTTCCTGGTTGGTCTTTCCCAGCAGCGATTCTCCATTCACGGCTACCAACTGGTCGTTCACCCTCAAGCGGCCATCCTGACAAGACGGAGTAGTAACGTGATTAGTCTATTGGTATTATTTCCAGTAAAGACACAAAAGAAAGTGCCAGCAGCAATTTAGAGAGATGATACTTGCCTTGCAGGCAGCTCCTCCGTTGATGATGGACTTAACGAAGATGCCCAGGTCGGCATGGTTCTCTTTGGAGCGGTTGCCCTTTACGCTGACCCCTAACCCAGCTGAACCCGAATCATTTAAAGGAATCTCAAAGGTCAAGAACTCCCGCGTTCCATCGGGAGTAAGCACCAAGTCATCATCCTCTGCTTTCTACGATGGGGGAGAGACAGAACGGGGGAAAGAGAAATGTCTTAAACATAATATCCCACTTGAGAAACATATTAAAACAAAGTGTACGTTTATAACTCCTGAGAGCACATTAAGCACGACAGAAAAGAAGAATGTTCCAGAAGGTACAATAGTCCATAATTCATGTACAGTGCAAACAATTCAGGCTGCTGTTAGTTTATAACAAATGGGTCATACTGCACACAAGGCTGCTCACAATGGATGCGATTTCCACTGAGGAACTCAAGCAAAGGAACTTTAGCCTCTAGCTGCAGGCTACAGTTCCGAGTCTGTTTCCATTGTAGGGCCGTTGTCACTAATGTCACACTCGCAACCACAGAAATGAGAAATCTACTGTATAACTTCCTCCACACGTCTATTTTGAACTATTGCTGCATTTCTAGTAACAGTTTCAGACTGGAGTAGGATATCCGCATAAGGTATGTATCTAGTAATGTTGTTTTACGTGAAACATTAGTCTAATGCTCGGTTTTTGAATGCTGCTTGGAAGCAAAAGGTCAAACAAGTTCAAAATCAGTAGGAGTAAACCAAGAGTCATAAATCGCTGAGGTGTGTAGGCACCAGTGTTTTTATGCTGCTTTTACCTGCTCTTCGATTGGCCCTATTCTCACTTGTGAACTCCTAATTATGAACTCTTGGTGTTCAAGTGTATCACTAATGTCCACTTATGCTAGCTAGACTCATCTATTTTGGTATTTTCTTAACATTTCACCACATCAATGGTCTGAAGCGTAAGCCAGAGTCTATGATCTAATCAGTGACAACTGAGGGTGTTTGCACACACGGCCTGAATACACGAACCCACACCCAGGACCGTTTCTGGGTTTGTCTGGAAGGCGGGCTCAATCACATAGAAAGCTGTGACATGATTGTGCAAGTCCAGATGTCACGTTTGTGCATGCAGGTTTGGAAATGGTAGGCACAAAGTTAATTTATTTGTTTATTTATTTCAGTACCAACATATATGAAAGAAGATCTATGGTACGAGTCACACATTCTCCACAAAACTGAGTGAATGAATGTACAATGAGCATCTGCTTTATACCTCAATAACACATTCTGTCTCCTCTACCGAGCATAAGAACGCATAATCCTCATCATTATGAAACTTGAAACAGGAAGTAATGTGATCTAATAACGTTACCCGGTATACAGCACAGCACTATGCGCGGATGGTTTTCACACCTCATGAAGGTGATGTCACAGTTCAGTGGAAGTCCAACATGTTCAAGAGGAATAGGTTTGTTTCTCTGATCTGATCCAAGGCTTGAAAAAAAGCTTTGATATTTCACCAAAAGCACTGAACTCTCAGGGCAAATGACCTGCACTGATGTTGCATGAGGAGGTCTGGGGTGCAAATGGTGTTCCGGTTCATCCCAAAGGTGTTCACAGTGGCTGGGGTTGAGGTCAGGGCTCTTTGCAGAACACTCAAGTTCTCCCACTCCAACATTGACGGCACACTCCAACCTTGGGGCGGCTGTGGTTGAGAGGGTTGTCCACTCATCCACTAATCGTAGGGTTGGCGGTTCGATTCCCGGCCCGCATGACTCCACATGCCGAAGTGTCCTTGGGCAAGACACTGAACCCCAAGTTGCTCCTGATGGTAAGTTAGTGCCTTGCATGGCAGCTCTGCTACCATTATT
>JAFFST010045308.1:112459-114459 GCA_022414735.1 Noturus placidus
TCATTAGGGATCTAAATCTATACCGGGAGTGCTCGAACTATTGTTAAATGTATGTACTGTGCAAATAAAATTGAATTGAAATGATCTTGGAAGTAATAACAGTCAGCCCTGGGTACATCCTGTCTGGTTCAGCCATGCTCAGTCCGGGACGAGCCTTTCTAGAACAGGCCATTGATGTCCCTCCAAATGGCTCAAACCAGCTTGTTTATCAGTGTTCAACAACAATGTCATGCCAGCAGTGAAGCTAATTACTGCCACAGCTGCTGGAAAAAAAAAAGGTACTAAAGGAAAACAGGTGGGAGCTCCAAACCAAAAAAATAGTCGTCAACAAAGCGCCATTGTCTTCTGGTGCACTTAGCAACAGTAGGCTTAATTACTGAAAACGCCTGGCTTGTCCGCTTTGAACCATGGCATGACTTTTGGCACATTTCTAACTCTAATAACCATCATCAACAATACAGGTGCTTGTCTACAAAACTATGGAACAGAGAAAGTCTAAACGAGAAAGAAGGATAGATAGAGAGAAAGGAGAGAAAACAAGGGGATGATTGTGGAGGAAAAAGAAAAAAAAAAAAAAAGACAGGCAATTGAAGTTAAACATCTCAAGCATGGGGAACAGACGGGTATGAGGGTAATTTTCACAGCAGGGACACCAGACAATGAGAGATACTGAAGAAGAATGAGGGGTTTGATTGGTGCTCCAACCTGAAAATGTCACACTGACCGCTGGAACAATCAGACAGGAAGAAGAAAGTACAAGTGATTGCTGGTAAACATTATGTAACATGCGTTTACTCTACTCTGGATGAGTGGAAGAGTCTGGGAGGACACTTTAGGTTTAGTTTAACCTTGACGGCGATATAAGACCACTTCCAACTTCAGCAAAAAGTAAAACTCTATCAACACATACTGCACAATAAAGAATATTAACACTAAATTCGACATGCTCTCAAAATAAGCAAAGACCCAGTGTGTGTATGTATATGTCTATATATGTCTATATATATATATATATATATATATATATATATACACACACACACATATACACACATACACACACACATACTGCTTCAGTATCTCTCATTGTCTGGTGTCCCTGCTGTGAAAATTACCCTCATACCCATCAGTTCCCCATGCTATATTATAAGAAAAGCATGTGATTATTTTATTTTCTATTGGAAAAAATTCTACTTTTATTTAGACAAATAAAAAGGTTTAACACCAAACGACAGGGGAAACGTCTAACATTTTACCATTTTAAAGACCAAGCACAATTTTATCATCAAATCAGCTGCTTCCAGTCAGGAATATATTTTTTTTTAATTATATATATTTTAAGAATATATACACAACGCTGTCCCAATATTTTGCAATAGCTCAGGAAAGCATTTTCTGACATGATTTCATGATATTAACATTATACCATCATATCACCCAGCTCTAGCTTCGCCCTTGTTATCCAGAGATGGGGAGTTTGAATACCAAAAATACTACACAGATTTTTTTTTTTTAATATATATGAATTTAAATATAGAACCCTTGTGTGTTCTTGGACTTTCCCACCACAAGAACCCTTAAATGCTCTATATAAAACTTTTTTATAAAATAAAAATAAAAAAAAGAAAGAAATCATCATCAGAAATGGTTCCAAGTAGAAGCCTTTAGGAAGCTAAGCACCCTTAACTATCCACAGAGACCTTAAACAAATGCTCTTTTTGTTAAAAAAAATCAAATAAAACCGTGCAAGTTAGCGCTCTCTGCTAAGCATGTACAGCTGCCTCGAGACATTGCATAAGACGCTGAACAAAAGGCATGCCTGCTGAGGAATCACGCTTTAAACTTTACAAAAGGTCTCAATGAGGACACCTCGGTATATACAGTGGTGTGAAAAAGTGTTTGCCCCCTTCCTCATTTCCTGTTCCTTTGCATGTTTGTCACACTTAAGTGTTTCGGAACATCAAACCAATTTAAACAATAGTCAAGGACAACACAAGTAA
>JAFFST010045308.1:115590-141625 GCA_022414735.1 Noturus placidus
ATAAACACCTTCATTTACAAATTGCATTTTGTGTTTACTTGTGTTGTCCTTGACTATTGTTTAAATTGGTTTGATGTTCCAAAACACTTAAGTGTGACAAACATGCAAAGGAACAGGAAATGAGGAAGGGGGCAAACACTTTTTCACACCACTGTATGTGATCTGCTGCATCCATACACACCAGCACACACTCTTCGTTCTGATGATTCCAAGTTGTTGTCTGTCCACTTTTGGTCGGAGATCTTTCAGTATAGTTGCACGGAAACGGTGGAAAACTCTACCACAGAGCCTGTGTGACATCTCCTCCCTTTCCATCTTTAAATCTCAGCTTAAAAACACATCTTTTCTCAGAGCATCATCTGTCTATTAATGATTGAGGTTTTATTTCCCCTTTTGTAATTGAGATTGTAACGTCTGTTGAAATGTATCTTAATGTACTTTGTCCTATTAGATGTATATGGAGTGTAAAATGTCCCTGGGCTTGGGGAGAGGTGGGACATAAAAATTATTCTTGTTATTATTAGTAGTAGTATTGTTATTATTATTAGTAGTAGTAGTAGTAGTGTTATTATTATTAGTAATAGTAGTAGTATTGTTATTAGTAGTAGTATTGTTATTATTATTATTATTATTATTAGTAGTAGTAGTAGTAGTAGTAGTAGTATTATTATTAGTAGTAGCAGTATTATTATTATTATTATTATTATTATTATTATCAGTAGTAGTAGTAGTAGTGTTATTATTATTAGTAGTAGTAGTAGTAGTAGTACCATTAGTGTTATTATTATTATTATTATTAGTAGTAGTAGTATTGTTATTATTAGTAGTAGTATTATTATTATTAGTAGTAGTACCATTATTAGTGTTATTATTATTATTATTATTATTATTAGTAGTAGTAGTAGTAGTAGTAGTAGGTGTTATTATTATTATTATTAGTAGTAGTAGTAGTAGTAGTAGTAGTGGTAGTAGTAGTATTGTTATTATTATTATTAGCAGTAGTAGTAGTGTTATTATTATTATTATTAGTAGTAGTATTATTATTATTATTAGTAGTATTATTAGTATTATTAGTATTATTAGTATTAGTAGTAGTAGTAGTAGTAGTATTAGTAGTAGTGGTAGTAGTAGTATTGTTATTATTAGTAGTAGTAGTAGTAGTAGTGTTATTATTATTATTATTATTATTATTAGTAGTAATAGTAGTGTTATTATTATTATTATTATTATTAGTAGTAGTAGTAGTAGTATTGTTATTATTATTATTAGTTGTAGTACCATAGTACCATTGTTATTATTACTATTAGTAGTAGTAGTGTTATTATTATTAGTAGTAGTAGTAGTAGTAGTAGTGTTATTATTATTATTATTATTATTAGTAGTAGTAGTAGTAGTAGTATTAGTAGTAGTGGTAGTAGTAGTATTGTTATTATTATTAGTAGTAGTAGTAGTAGTAGTAGTAGTATTATTATTATTAGTAGTAGTAGTAGTAGTAGTACCATTATTATTATTATTAGTAGTAGTAGTAGTAGTAGTAGTAGTAGTAGTATTAGTAGTAGTGGTAGTAGTAGTATTGTTATTATTACTAGTAGTAGTAGTAGTGTTATTATTATTATTATTATTAGTAGTAGTAGTAGTAGTAGTAGTGTTATTATTATTATTATTATTATTAGTAGTAGTAGTATTATTATTATTATTAGTTGTAGTACCATTATTATTATTATTATTATTATTATTATTATTATTAGTAGTAGTGGTAGTAGTAGTATTGTTATTATTATTATTAGTAGTAGTAGTAGTAGTAGTATTATTATTATTATTATTATTAGTAGTAGTAGTAGTAGTAGTAGTATTAGTGGTAGTAGTAGTATTGTTATTATTATTAGTAGTAGTAGTAGTAGTAGTAGTAGTATTATTATTATTATTATTATTATTATTAGTAGTAGTAGTAGTAGTAGTACCATTATTATTATTATTATTAGTAGTAGTAGTATTATTATTATTATTATTAGTAGTAGTAGTAGTAGTAGTAGTAGTAGTACCATTATTATTATTATTATTATTAGTAGTAGTAGTAGTAGTGTCTATTAGTATAATTGTCATTTTGAACTGTCCTCTCTTCCTAGAACCGTTAAATATGTGTTGGTTTTCCATGTGAGGAAACCCGGAAAGGTTGTATGTAGAACAATTCAAGTGACTGCTTCCCTATCCAAAATAGTACTCTGTTTGGGAGGCAAGAACCCCCTTATTATAATTTATGACTTGCAGGATTTCCAATAAAGAAAACCGACTGTGAAGAGATTTAAATTTGGTGCCTTCCAGTTCCCAGACCATCTTTCAGGTGGAGTGAAAAAGCTCATCTTCTACACCATGTGAATTCATACACTGTCAAAAGAGACACATCTCGCTGTTCCTGTTCACTGGTATTTCCACTCCGTCTTCTCCACGCAATCTAAAGCCCAGTTTGCCCTCAGCCTGAAGTGACACCTGAAGGTAAGGACATCGGCTGGTTCTACAGAAGAGGCCTTTTTGCACCCTGTAAGCAAAACTTGCTGAATATGACCTCATCCTGACTGTAAAACGGCAGACTCAAAAGCATAACTCTCTGAGACAGCTAATTATATTAAAGCTGGGGGCAGACACAACTCTCTGTGACTGCAGAGTCTGACCTGGCTCATCGCAAGCACGGACGACATCCGTTTAAAGTTTTCTTCTTAACTTTCGTCTCAAATCACACTGTGGACAGCTTACTGGCTCTTCCTGTGCATATTATCTTAAGGTGAGCTAAAGGACAGGGTAGAATGGGACCTAGCCAGATTGTTAGAGCTGAGACAGAAGAGAACATAGTGGCTGAACGTAAAGACACACCCAGGAACAAACACAAAAAAGCCCATCACCTCAAACTTCATCCAAAAAACATCCCCTTCATCGGGTCAATATTGGAATCAGGTCCATGTTAAAACGGGTCCATCATTAACGCACCTGAGCGGGCTGTGAAAAATGGCGCAGTGTGTGCCCACAGACTTCAAAACCACAGCCAATACTCTACAGCTCTGGCAATATTAATAAATAATTCCTTAAGCTTAGCACCCTCGAAAAGTTATCCTCAGTGTGCTTCCATCAATACTTCCAATAAAAGCTGGTTTAAGAGTGAGCCTCATGCTCTGCTCACAGTTTAATAAGTTGTTCTCACTTTTACTCCTTTTGGCCAGCGCATTCAGTGGAGGCATTCAGCACAGAGGAAATGACAAGGGCTATAAATGTTAAGGCATGACCTTGCTTTTTTGGCTCTTGAGAAACACTGTGGTTCTGTGCGCACATGTTTCTAGTGTATAAAAGTTATTTAAAGCAAGATATCATCGGCTGTGAATAATTGTTACCATTTGGGAATGCATGCAGTGTAAAGGTCTAATGAAATGACCTGGATAGTGCACAAAAGGAGGATTGTTTTACAGTTCACATAGCTCTTTTGCCAAATTTGTAGAACCGTGTGGAAGGAATTTCGACACCATGAAAAGGATGGACGATGATTTGACAACGGTCATGTTGTTTAACCACCTTTCTTTCTAAAGCTCTTGCTGAACTGTCCTGTACTTCAGGAGCATCCGAGGAAGAACATCCCACTTCCAGTCCTGATGGAAATAAGAGCTGCTTCACTAATATGAGACAGGACAAGAGAGGAGCTCTCTTCACTGTAAACTGCATGTCACAGCTGGGATTCTAAAAATGTTAACCAGGTCCAGCAGCAGGGCTTAGTCCTCATGCTCAATAAGCAAGCCTAGGACGGCCCTTATTAAAATACAAACTGTCAGGCAGTTGTCTGAAGCTGGCCTCGCTGGAAAGCATAAATCCAACTGTCAGTAGAATTGCACGCTCAAATTAATTGCGCAATTAAGATTCTCTTTGCTTGGCAGCCCCGGCGTCTAATGGATCTGTGACAGCCGCGATCTGATCATAAAAAGGACTTTAATGCAGTGTTTAATTACTACTCTGTGCTGAACTGAGATGATGCGCTGTCATCCGATGGTCGCGCAAGCTGCTTTGCGTCAGACCCGCAGCCGATTTCATCGAGTTGCACAAATAGTTGGGATTAACAAGCAACAACGATGCAGATGTGCAAGAGAGAAAACATCCCGTGCAGCTGGGCGGTTCCGAATAAAGATTTGCTTAAGCATATTGTCAATCCTAAAGTGCTGTTAAATAATAAAAAGGATGAATTTTATAACATGTATGAAGCATTTGTTTTTTAATTTTTGACGGTGAATCAGGGGTTCTCACATATTTGATGTTCTCCTACATACCTGATCCATGTTATAAGCCTATTATCAAGCTGTCCATGAATTGCATCAGTAGTGTTTTTTGGGATTGGTGGGGGGGGGGGGGATATCTTATCTAAAATCAGTGCAATGCATCCAGTAGCCTGTCTCATTAATCTGCACTAAATAAACATAAGATTAAAAATAGCCTAGAGCAAACATAAGATGCCTCTACATTCAATTTTCAGTTCAGTTTTATTTGTATAGCGCCTCAAAAAACAGACGTCACCCCGAAGCAGCTTTATATAAATATGTATGTGGATTTATATTTAGATCCATAGAGGAAACTCCCCGAGATGACATGAGGAAGAGACGAGAACGGCGCTCTTCTGGAAATAGCTGCACACAGCAACACAGTTTTCATCAACGCTTTAAATTGAACTTGCCTCTTAGTATGTGCAACATCATCTGCGGAAATAAAGTCTGCTAATCTATTTTGCGTGTCCATTAAGCTTACAATACACACCGTCTAAGTATTCTTTACGGAAAACGGCGATGCTGTCCCTTGTGGTTTGAACGCTGGATCGTTGTTATTTGTATTTGTTCTAACTTTGAAATATCGAAAGGGTGGCTGATTAAAGTTCTGGAAATTAGCGACGGCCGGTTTTGCATATGAAAACAGGATTAGATTGAGACAGAGACTGCTTTGAGCACGGTTTTCCTGCAGAACTGGACAACTTTTAAACCGAGAGTTTACATGGACAGCAGTAATCTGATTAAGACAATATTCTGATTAAGCTGTTTACATGAGTCGCGTTTAGAATATTCCTTTGATGTTCCTGCTTTACATGTTATAGAACATAGTTTGACAACACACGTCATTACGTCCCCACACCACGCCGTCCGACGTCTCTCCAGAATTTCACGTATCAACATACAGTTCGTCTTCGTTTCATTTTTAATATTACAAAATCTTCAAGTGACGTCTGTGACTCAGTGGGTAGAGCGGGTTGTCCACTAATCCACTAATCGTAGGGTTGGTGGTTGGAATCCCGGCCCGGGTGATCCCATGCCGAAGTGTCCTTGGGCAAGACACTGAACCCTAAGTTGCCCCCGATGGCAAGCTAGCACCTTGCATGCAGCTCTGCTACCATTGGTGTGTGAGTGTGTCTCATTTGTAAGTCGCTTTGGATAAAAGCGTCTGCTAAATGAATAAATGTAAATGTAAATGAGAGAGTTTATGACGTGCGCTAGCAGCTGTGTCACACCGCCTGTTCCAATACGTGTCCCAACTGCTCCTATCTTCAATGTTATTCTTTTAACATGGTATTAGGGGCAATAAACATCTGTGGTTTGACAGAGATTCAAACAGATATGAAAAGCACAGATACATGTGGAGCTTTTACTCATTACCGGATCTGAACACAGCGGACATGGCTGAGGCAACCTCTCTCTAGTCGCGACGGCTTGTTGCTGCCAGTTCCGACTCAACAGGTGAAAACCCGGGTGTTGTCACTTTCAATAAGCATTCAGTAACCATGCTCATGGAATGATTCACTTTCTCACTTCTTTTTTTTTTCGGTCTTATCCTTCTGTCCAGTGTGCTTGCTGAGGCATGACATTGACTGATTTATTTCTCAGAGGAGGCAGGAACAGATAAGACGGAGAGTGTATTCATGTGAAAGACAATATGCGATGTGCGCTCGTCGCTGTGGTTTAGTGGCAGACACACATTCATGGCAGCGCATGGCGAAAGATAAAACGTGCTGATAAATGTCCAGTAGTGGTCAGGCGGCCCATAGTGGCTTTCTTGTTGACGCGATGGAACTGTGTGGAGAGTTGTTTTAATGCTCTGCCTCCTATCGTGCTGCAGGCCATATTAGCCTACTAGGTAATTGCCTTTGTGGACATGAATAATTCAAAGACGTATGGCCATGGCCTTGGTGTATATATATATATATAAGTGTGTGTGTGTGAGATTACTTCATTTAGTGCCATGTGTCTGTTTTCCCACAGTCCTTCCCTGAATGCACTTATCCTGGATTTGTTTTGTAATTTGGACTGATGCTTTGTTTCCCCCTTTTTTTTTTTTTTTTTTTTTTTAAACCGGCAGAGATTTTTGATCCCTTGGTGCCTCAGATTCTTATCCCAGATGTCTCATCTGTTGCCTTTAAATCTATTTCCAGCCAAGATCTCCTGTCTGGCTTCTTTCTGACTCATCTCAATCTTTTCCAGAAACTCTGCTGCTTCATGCTCTGCTCACGTACCATAAACTAACAGAAATCGAAGGGTGGCTTAAAATGGCAAAGACGATTTCACTATTGGAAGATTTGAGTTTTGATGATGCCGGGAAACCAAGATATAATTAACTGGCCATAATTTCTGGGTGGGAAACATGTCAGTCCTAACTCTCCTGTCCATTAGAGTGACTCTAGTAAATCACAGGCTTCGAGTAGCTCATGTATACAGTATACAGCACTCCACCTACAGCATGTTTAACTCCCCTATGATGTGAAGAAAATAAAATCCTAAAAGACTAAAATTGTGAGGAAAATTGGGTGCAGAAAAAAAAAGAGAACGAAATGAACAAGATAAACACTGGGTTAGCATGTAAGAGTGATTCCTGGAACATTTCAGTCATGCAATGCAAAGATCAGTCTTCATTCTTCTCTTATCTTCTCTTGATCCATGCAGGCAAACTGCAGCAATAGAGCGCTATAAATACCAGGACACAGGATCACACCATATCAGCATCTCTTCGCTTAGCCAAGATTTGAGTGTTTGTTTAAATTCTCCAACGCAACCCGGCTGTGTCCTCACTGCACCGGTCTCTCACTCCCCTCGACTGAAACCAATCCTCCCTTCAACCTCTCTTTAACTCCTCTTCAAGGGCAGCGCTCCATTGATCCAAGCTTCTTTGGAGTTCACTGGAGCTTCTCTCTCTGTCTTTTTACCCCTTTCCTTTAGAAGGTGAGGACCGGGTGCGGGCGTCAGAGCTCATTTTTCAGTGTGTCCCTGTGGACCTGCTCACACTGTGAGTAAAGGTTAGAGCCGACACCCTTTTTCAATAAGTCACTGTCTGTGCTGAGGAGCATCTGCCCAAAGCCCCGACACCCCCTTGAGCTTAGGAGAAGGCTAATCAAATGGACAGCACAGACGCCGAGAGGTGAATAAATATCATGAGCGATTCTGAGAAAGGCGAAAGGAAAACCTTAAGCCCTATTAGGCGTTCAGAGAAGATATGAAGATTTGTGCAAATTAAAAATGTTATAGTATATCTGCAATTTTAGTTTATTTTTCATTATGAATGGCAAACAGTATCGAGCAATATTTTTTACTTCATTATGGGAACGAAAACAAAATGAGTGAAATCTAGAATTGTCTAAATATATTTTTCCTGCATTGACTAGATAGATAAGGCCGAGGTTAGGGCCTCTGGAGCTGGACAACGGCACCCAATTAATCACTGATATAGTTAGAATGTAATCAACCAATCGTGCGTTGAGTCCCAAGTTTGACTATTGTGCAGGAAAATAACGTCACTCGAAAAATGTCACTTTATATTCAGCTAATCTGCATGTCTGGATAAAGATCCATGAGCTGAAAAATTCAGAAAGTAGGTCAAGACCCCTAATCATATCAATGTTCCACTGTGTCCATTAAAACAAAAATGCTAAATATTATAACGACAAAAAAGCTAGCAATTCCAGAGGGTGTTCAGCTGGGCTTGCTGATGTGTGCAGTTGATGGAAGAAAATAATTAAGATAATTAGCAAAAATGAAAATAATTAGTTAACACCGACATTTTTTTTTTATTCCTGCACACCATTGCATTCATTTCATGTTAGTTCATTTTGTGCTTGTTTGCTTACTTCCTCTTATTTACTGGTTGCCACATTTAATGGTTCTTGTTAGTGCCTACACGTCACAAAATGCGTCGCTCACCATTAAGAGATGACGGCCTCATTGTGTCGGAAAGACGCTAATTACAGTGTCATGTATTGCTTATCTCTGCCGGCTCCACAAAAGAGCAGGTCAACTGCTGATCTCCTGATATGTTTTCACCAGACGACAGACAGCCAACAACAGCATTCACCGCTCCGCTCCAAACCATATTCCCCTCGTGTGAAGTTCCCACAATGCATTGAGCTTAATTTAGAACTTTCTGGGTCATAAGCAGTGATGCAGTAATGTTTCCACCATTCCTCCAGCCAACAAGCACAAGACTCCCCCGCCACATGCCACCACATCATCCAGCCATCTCACCCAAATCCACTCATCCACCCACTCAGTGCCTGTCTCTCTACAATTTCAAAACAACAGATGAAATAAACTGCCACTCTCACTCCGCTCTGCTATGTCTGCAATAACCTTCAGCTGTGGAATGACGTCTCACTAATCTGATTTTTATGAACATGAGGGTATGGATTATTGAGATGCTTTAAAGCTGAACTGAGGGTGTTCCAGAGCCAAAGCTCCCGGAATGTTAATGTGGCAATGAGAGTAATGAAGCGTCCAACTTGCTCTGTCTTTCTGTTTCCCTCAAAGGAAAACACAAAGCTTTGGAAATCATAGACCGAAAGGGAAAAAAAAAAGGAGCAAAGAGACAAAAAGAAGGAGAGATAGCGGGACTTTGGAATAGCAAGGAAAAGAAAGCTATGAGATATGAAGATAAGCAGACGGAGATGACAAACAAAAGAAAGGCGAGGAAAAAAAACAGAAGAGTTTCAAACAACTGGAGAATGAAAATCTATCTTTTTTTTCCCCCTTAGATGACTGAAAGAGACTTACTTTGTTTGTGAGAGTGAGCTGCGACATTTCACACACTAACGCTTTCTGAGCTGCTTTTCATTACAGTGCACTCTACGAAGATTATCAGTGTATGTAGAATATGCATTTTCATTGCGTCCGAACTCATTTGCCTCTGATGCTCATCAGAGTCTGAGTCTTTTCTGTGGAAGGCAGAGTGAATTAGACTGCACTCAAATATCTCACCTGTCATTCAGACAGTGGGAAGACAGACGGGGTGAGAAACCATGAAATTTCAACACAACATAACATGCTTTTCACCCTCGTCATTCCAAAGGCAACTTCCTAGACGCTTAACTCAGCCAAGCCTGAGAGGGTTAAGCGAAGGCGTGGACACACGAGTGGTCCAGAGACGTGATTCTGCAGCTGATTACATTTACAATGTCGACTGCAGAAGTGAGGAAGTAAATATGGTGTGTGTGTGTGTTTTACCACTTCATGAGGCAGGATGGCGTCCTCCTGGCGGACGACTAGAAGACTAACGGTGCCTTCCATTGGAGTGGAGCGGAGAAGAGACACCACCTCCTCCTGAGTCTTCCCGTTCAGATCCACCCCGTTCACCTACACACACACACACACACACACACACACATTATTACCTCTCCAACAGAGTTTCTTAGACTGACAGTACTCTTAGTCCATGACCTAGTCAACCAATATCAGGATGTATTTGTTCATAAAGACTTCAAAGCACTTCTGTAAGTCGCTCTGAATAAAGGTGTCTGCCATATGCGGTAAAAAGTAAATTACTTGTGTCGCCCTACTCGGATCCACTGGAATTAAAAAGCTCCTGTTTATCGACAAAAGTTTAGACACACTCATACTTTATTCATTTTCTCCACATTTTATAATAATAATAACAAAGAGTTTATAAAAATAAACTCTAGAGTGACACAAATGGAACGATGGGAATTATGTTGTGATAAAAAAAATAATAATCCCAAATAAATCAAAATAATTTAATATTTTAGCATCTTCAAAGTAGTCGCCCTTTTCGCCAAGAACTTCCAGAAATGTATTCTTGGCATTTGTTCGACCGATTTCTTGAGGAATTTCCCTGAGATGCTTTTTAAACTGTATTAAAGGAGTTCACACCGACGCTGGACTCTTATTGACTGCTTTTCTGAAATATTTCACTCCGAGTCGAATAAAATGTTAGTTTTCTAAATGAAAGAAATGAAAATGTCGGCACAATTATATATTTTTTGTCTACGACACCGATTTCAAACATTTAATCATACAGATTCAGATCAAAAGGTTTTTCACATCATGAGAAACATTTCAGTCGAGTGTCCACAAACTTTTGACTAGTGGCGTGTATAGAGCGGCTATAGCCTACAGGTCTAGAGAAAAATATTAGAAAAACTTACATTTAGAATCCTAAAGCAAAAATAAAAATAAAACATTAAGTGGTTGATATACAAGGGGCTGATTACATTCAAATAGTAATATTTTTTACTTTTTTGAGTTCACAATAAAAAAAAAAAAATACACTTACATTTATTCATTTAGCAGACGCTTTTATCCAAAGCAACTTACAAATGAGACACACTCAAACACCAATGGTAGCAGAGCTGCATGCAAGGTGCTAGCTTGCCATCGGGAGCAACTTAGGGTTCAGTGTCTTGCCCAAGGACACTTCGGCATGGGATCACCCGGGCCGGGATTCGAACCGACAACCCCACAATTAGTGGATTAGTGGACAACCCGCTCTACCGACTGAGCCACAGCCGCCCACAGTCGCCCGTTTCTTCTTCAAAACATCAGGTCGCAGTTGCGGTACGTAACGTGACCCATTTTAAAAAATTTTTTTTTTTACTGTTAGCAAACCCCCATTACTGCTCATTTCATATTTTAATAGTCATGAAAATTCAAGTTGTTGTCATGGCGATCCTAGCGGTACTGTGTTCCAGATGTGAAACAATGGAATCTCTAGGAAAATTGTGGAGTTGTGAGATCGATGCCGGTTCTGATCCGACACCTTTTTCCGCCAACAACGTTGATGCAACAGGGTCTTTGTGACTCTGATTGGTTCTGATATAGACGTGGCCCTCGGATGGGGCCGAATTGTTTCCTCTATTTGACTCGAAAAGGGGTGCACAAATTAACTCGCGCTCAGCTCCTGAGTCACGGCACCACAGCCACCCATACGATACATATGATATATATGAATATATATGAAATACATATTACATATACATGATTCTAGGGACTCTGGACTCCATTTCCCATCAGCCACTACTAGCCACTGCTAGTCACATGTTTTTCTGCACCTGATTCACGTTTTGGTTAATGAGCACTGGTGTGTATATATAGTTGGGTTTTGCACTTAGTCGGGGTCTTTCGTTTGTGTGTTTCGACTCCTGTCCCTGTTTAGATTCCTGTCTCTGTGTCCTGTTGTCGGTGGTTAGTCCTAGGGTTAGTTTCATGCTTCTGTGTTTAGATAGGTTAGTGGTTTTGTCTTTGTTTCGAATTGTTATATAATAAATATCGTTAAAAATCCAGCAATTGCATCCGCCTCCTATACGCCAACCGTTACATAAACAATAACACTGGTCTTCTTTCAGTGCTGCCTGGTATTAGCTATTCAACTCGACCAACAGTGTTAAAAAGCACTATTAACCATTTATTTATTACTAGGAACACCTGACCAACTGCTCATTCATGCTATCAACCAATCAGCCAATCATGTGGCAGCGGCACATACATACAATTGAAGAAAAACATTTTACCAATATTCAACTATAAAATTTCCGTGAGCCTGTGCAATTCCTATTGTCGATAGACAGGTATAGAACCAGAGATGATCATCTTCTGTTGTATCCCATCCACCTCGGGTTCAATATGTTGTCTGTTCTGAGATGCTTTTCCCCTCAACATGCTTGTAAAGTGTGGTGAGAGTTATTTTTACACTTCCTGTCAGTTCGAACCAGTCTGGCCGTTCTCCTCTGAGCTCTCTCATCAACAAGTCACCACTGACCTCAGAACTGCCACTCACTGGATGTTTTTTTGTTTTCTGCACCATCTGTGTAAACTCTAAAGAATGTTGTGTGTGGAAATCCCAGCAGATCCATCTGGTACCAAATACCATGCCATGGTCAAAGTCACCGGGATGACATGTTTCCTCATTCTGATGTGAACATTAACTCGAGCTCTTCAGCTTGAATGTATGCACTGCACTGCTGTCACATGATGTGCTGATGAATAAGCAGGTTTACAGGTATAAACCTGTAAGGCTTATCCAGGCCAACCGTTTTTCTAATACTTCTTTTCCTGGAGTTTTATTTTTTTTTTTGGAGATGAGTGCGTATATGTTTTGTCTGTTTGGCTAGCACCCAGCTGTCTGATTCTTCCCTAAATGACAATTTAGTTTAGAAGTAATCTAAAGTTTATTACACCGTCACACCCCCTAAGGAACACTGAAAGCTTAGACAATGAAAAGCATTTCGTTATTAAGGTGCAAAAATAGCAAAAGCTCAGAGTTCATTTATTTCCTGCACTCATACCTCTGGGAGCACAACCTGCTGATACCCAACACGCCCAAACATGGTTACAGACATAGTGTAAGTGAGTGTTCTGACTGGTTTAATTTACACACCAGCATGACTGTGGTGATGCTGACGCAGGGTGTGTGTGCGCACAGTGGTGTGTTGATGGAGCCAGGTGAGTGTGTGACTGGAGGCCAGTGAGATCTGAGTCAGCCTCTGTAGAAGGCATGGCTTCAGGTACGAGCTCCAGCAGTGCCACAAGAACATACAGGTGTGCCAGCTCATTACTAAATAAAATGCCCATTTATTTGGCTTACACAATTTCTTTTATCCTTTTTAAAAACTTTTTTTTAGATACTTATAAAGGCTACGTTTGACCTTTTTCCCCTTCAAGTGTATACATTTTGTTTAATTCATTGTTCAGCAAAAAAAAAAAAAAAAAAAAAAAAAAAAAAAAAAAAGACACTCCTTAGCCCTTAAGCATAAACTCAGCTGTAAATCTGTTTTAGTCAATTCAGTGAACGGCATACAGTCATGTGAAAAAATAAGTACACCCCGTGCAAATTGCTTGACCAAATAGGTCAAAAAATGTTTGACATCATCTTTGAAACAATGCCTATTAATGAAGTTGATATACTTGAACAAAACCACAAGGAAAATTATCTACTGAAAATTTCAATAGATGTATACTATATTTCAATAGTGATATACTTCTGTGGAAAAAGTAAATACACCCTTGGCCTCAGAAGAAAGTATTGCCCCCTTTAGCAGAAATAACATCCTGTAGGCTTGCTTGAATTTTTGACCACTCTTCCATGCCACATTCTTTCAGTTGCAAGATGTCTGAGGGTTTTCTTGCATGTACGTTTCAATGGGATTCAAATCCAGGCTTTGACTAGGCCATTCTATAACCCTCCATTTCTTCTTTTTGAGCCATTCAGTGGTGGATTTGCTAGTGTGCTTAGGAGCATTATCCTGTTGAACGGTCCACTTTCAGTTCAACTTTAACTTCCAGACAAATGGCCTCACATTATCTTCAAGCACTCTTTGATATGATGCAGAATTCATAGTTGAATCAGTGAACATAAGCTGTCCAGTCCCTGAAGCAGTGAACTAACCCCAAACCATAATATTTCCGCCACCGTGCTTCACAGTTGGTATGAGGTGCTTTTCCTGAAAAGCTGTCTTTGGTCTGCGCCAAACAACTCAAGATTTAGTTCGTCTGTCCAGAGCACATTATTCCAAAAGGTCTGGTCTTTGCCAATATGCTAAGTGGCTGTAGTCTTGCAAAGGCTTTCTAGTGTCACACCAGCCACGCAGGTCAGATTTTGCAATCTATTTCTCATTGTAGAATTGTGCACTTTGACACCAACAGTAAGACTTACTAGCAGATCCTGTGATGAAATTTTGGGGTTCTTTGGAGATGACTTTTTGCACCAGACGGTCTGTTCTTGGGCTGAATTTGCTGGGACGGCCAGTTCTGGACTAATTGGCAGTCATTTGAAATCTGTGCCACTTGTAGATTATTTTCCTCACAGTAGAACGATGCATTTCAAATAATTTAGAGATCTTTTTAAAATTCTTTACCAGGACTCATAGACATCCACAACCTTTTATCTGAAGGCCTTACAGAACTCGTTAGATCTTGGCATGATGAATCCACACACCTCAATACCAAAAGAAACACCGGACAGTAGATATGAGAGGTGTATAAATAAGACCGGTTCCACCTGCACTCCTTAAGCAGGCTCTAATCTTAAACACCTGATGCTAATGTTATGGATTTGAAGGTGTGATAAATGTAGGGATGTACTTACATTTTCCATGTGACTGATCTGTTTTTTGTTCATTTAAATTGTGAAAATTACTACAAAATGCCAATATTATATCAATTGATAGAGTGCATCACCTTTATTAATGAGCACTGCTTCAAAGAGGGGAAAAAATTTAATAAAAATTCCATGGGGTGTACTTATTTTTTCATATGACTGCAGCTGCCAGCAGTCAAAAACACCTTCCATTGAATTAGGAGACATTACAAATCTTACTCATATCAGAACTATTTACATTCTTTCATCAAATTCAAATCATAGTAATATAACTTCTTGTCAGGATACAATTGCAACTGTGGTATTGATCAAATTTTTAGAATCAGCACTTTTTAAAATTGCTCTGCTTGCTTTTATGAGCTACTAGTGAGAAGTGCGTGCTATCTTCAAGCGGACAACATTGATCTCGAGTGTTTCAGCAAACCAAGACTGTGAGCAAGACTGACTCAGACAGGAAGTACTTCAGACCTTGAGGATGAGGGACGGCTGTGACTCAGGTGGTACAGTGGGTTGTCCACTAATCGTAGGGTTGGCGGTTCGATTCCCAGCCCACATGACTCCACATGCCGAAGTGTCCTTGGGCAAGACACTGAACCCCAAGTTGCCCCTGATGGCAAGATAGCACCTTGCATGTCAGCTCTGCTACCATTGGTGAGTGTGTGTGTGTGAATGGGTGAATGAGACACAGTGTAAAATGCTTTGGATAAAAGCGCTATATAAGTGCGCCATTTACCTATTTATGAGGAAGTAGGAAATGCAAAGTGAGAGAATGTCTAAGAGAAAGATGCTTTTAAAAGCAACAGGTGTAAACCCATGCAAGAAGCTCCTCTCTGATAAGGAACAGGAAGTTCGGTGGAGTGATATCAGCTGTCAAGCTTTCCTCTTTCTCACCTCCAGCAGCCGGTCACCGGCTTTTAGGTGGCCGTCTTGGATGGCTGCTCCACGAGGAAGGATGTTCTTCACGTAGATTGGGGCGGAGCCTCCTATGGGGACGTCGCGTGATGTGATACTGAAGCCAAGACCCTCAAGACCTGAGAAAAACAAAACAAAAATCATCAAGACCACAACTCAGCTAGAAATACTTTAAAACAGCAACAGTTTGTTGTAATTATCTAACTGAACAGTGCAGCCTAACCACTGATGCACATATAAAGGCATGTCTTGCTTTCTATAATTTGATACTCTTATGGTCAGTATCCTGCTTCCCCAGGATTCCCTGAGAGCACATTAATATAAACACACACCCACAGACATATGCACACATCCAGACACGCTATGACTTACCTACTAAAACCACTGCCAAAGGCATTATATTGGCCGCAGTAAAATTACAGCCCAAGCTAAAGCCTAAAAGCTACTGTATCTAATAACCAATCAGAGTCCATCAGCAGGGCTATTTTCAAAACCTTCAGGCGAGGGGAGGGGGAAAAAAAGCAGCTTGCTCTGTGATCCATTAGAGCATGACTGCACATATGTGTACATACATATCAAAACATACAACATTCTAAACATAAGACAAAACTGCAAACCCTAATTAAATGTTTGAGGCCCATCTGTGAGCATGGCAAATTTAGCTCCGTTTAAAGCGCTGGAACAGGAAGCACTTATGAGCATAACAGGAACGTGACCGTGTACATTTAAGTCTCTAAGTCAGACGAGTCTAGCGCTGGAAGTACGAGCCACTCATTACAAGGCCGAGGTAATGCAGGGTCTTTTTGATGGCGCTTGATGCACTGAAGCTTTAAGCAAATTGAGCTTTACAGCTTGCCACAGATGCTACTAAATCCTAGGGAAATGTTGTTATGGGTTCAGGCATGGGGTCTCTAAAGCAATTTGCTCGCCATCCACAAAGCAACCTTTTGGGGAGAGGCAAATTAATATAAATGGGTAGACTGAGTGAACCTGGAAAGCGCTATAGAGCAGGTCAGAGCGGGGAGCGTACGGCGGCACTGACCTTATCACCAGAGCAGCCCTTCATTACTCAGAGAGCACAGACGGGCAAGCGAGATGATGCAAAGAGCGATAGGTGCACCGGGATATGTGTATCTTCATTTTAAGACACATTTATAGCCATCAAGTCAGACTCTTCACTATTTGGGCCACGGAGAAAGCACTGCTCTTGGACTTCTCAACCCAGGGGAAGAGTAAACACGCAGCACTAAAATGTGCATCGGGCTCATTCGAATCCATCTTTGGTGTTCATGGGTCTAATTTTAGACATTCTGTTGCAAAGGAAAGGCAATCAGAGTCAACAACATTTGCCTGAGAGGTTATTAGAGATAATCCAATGTCCTTTTTCCAACTCTTAGGGCATTAGGAGAGTCCAGTGCTAATGGTGCTCAATCAGGTAATTAGAGAGATGCCTCACTAAGAGTCAGCTAATTAATCACTGATGTCTTCACTTCCTTTTTTTTTTTTTTTGTCTTGGTAATGCAAATGTAAAATGATGGAGAAAAAAAAAAATTCCTTTCCGAGTTGTCCTGATTTTAAACAATCTAATTAACTTCTGGTCATAAGGCAAAAGGGCCTGTTAAAACCAAGGTGAAAATTGGGTTCTGCCTAGTCCATTATTCGATTAGGACACGTTGGCTAAGAGACAGAAAAAGATTAAGGAAAGAGAGAGAGAGAGAGAGAGAGAGAGAGTGAGAGAGAGAGAGAGAGTGAGAGAGAGAGAGATTTAGAGCCCTAGCTATTATAAATGCTGTTTTACAATAAGGGAAAAAATAACATAATAAACAACCAAAATGAGTCTGGTTTTGAAAAAGCCCAAATTGGCCATTTCACGTGGACTTCCAGAAACCAGCCTTGGAGGAAAAAGAAACACTGCCTACGTCAGAAATAAGAACAAGTAAAACAGCTTAGGTCATAAAACTTGAACTAAAAAAAAAATGAACAACAAAAGCTGAGCTGACATGAAGAAAAAGTGACCTACAGTAATTCTCCCAGAATGGTGAAAGCTCTGCTATTGGTTAAACTGTAAATAAAAGGTGCAGCCCGTAGGAGATCCACTGGAGCAGAACCAGGTCAGAGCTGACAGACTGTAGGGTTTATACGAGACTCAGGCCTGCACTCACGGGGTCGATCTCGCCGTTCTCCTCTATAAAATGAAAGGATTGTGTAAATGCAGCTGGGTTGGAGGAAAAGGGAGAGGTGTGTAGCGCTCGTTTAGCTCGAGTTGGCGTGCGATGACTCCCTCAGATTAGCCTGCAACACGGCCCTCTTATGTTCGAGCTGCCTTCAGCACCTCCCGCCAGCTCGGATAAAGCCTCGCGCCAAATCACCAGCTCTCAGCATCTGCTGCATCAGGAACGGACATGCCAACAGGCATGCCGCCATACACACTCTCTCTCTTCCTCTCGCACACATAAGTTTAAATCACTGGGTTGAAATGAGACGGACATGACGGTGTGCGTTTCCCAGTTTAAGCAAGAAGCATTCGGGGAAATCGTTCAAGCTTGCTTCTGTGAGCTAAACGTGAGGTCTGGAAGAACAACACATGGCTAGGATTCATTTATGGAACAAACGATGAAAAAGCATCATCGCCACCTGCTTATTAAAAGTTGTTTCTTCTTAAAAATAATGGGTATCAACCTCAGGGAATCACATGCTCAAAACTCCAACAATGTCACAGCCATCCATGGCCTGGAGTCCAGGAGAGCAAAATCAGCCATGCTTTCTATGTGGGAGCGATGACTTGACTTTCCCCTGTCAATCAGCGACAGACTAGCCAATCGTGACTGTCTGTGAGCTCAGGTATGTATAAGTTTCCTCCAAGGGTTCAGCTGACCTGTGATGTAGCATTAACAACTAACGGTATGTCAAGATACAGTGACTGCTTTGACGTTCGGAGAACATGCGCCATCCTTCACCCTTCCCTGGATGGTAGCTGTCATGTGGGGTAAAACGGGGTAAAAATCCTCACGTCAAACTTGTGAAAACGTAGCAGTCAATTAGCCTTGTGGCCTAGCTAGCAGAACACGCTATGTATATCTTTAACGTTCTTGATATGAATCTGTTTACATACTAAATCATGGTTATGTAATAAAAAACACAAGCAATGAATCAACCATTTTCATAGGAGAGGGAAAAAAGAAAGGAAAAAACATTTGAGCACACCAACCCCATAAACCACACAGGGCAGTACATGACAAGCGTGTTTCCTAATTGTACCTAAAGCTAACAGTCCCCTCTCTGCCTGCAGCTGTCTTTTCAATTAAAGCCGCCGATGTGCGTGCCCTCTGAACATTTCTCCCAGTGGGACAGTTTATCAGGGGTTTGCTGTTTGTTGTCGGGGGAGTAATTGCATCTCAGCTGCTCTTTTCTCTTACTGTGCTTCCAACCTGCTGACAAAAAGGCCTTTTTAAAATTCCCTTTTATTTAAACACGCTGGTATGTGTGGGCGGGGTCTTAGGCATTCTGTCTGTATATAGCATTACGGAAATTTCTGGATGCCGCTTGTCAGTCTAAACTCTAAAAGACAACACAGTGTTCTGTGATTAGATGCATGTGTGCTTGTGGTTATTTGTTCAAATCATTTAAAGTTGTACTCATGCTGATGCTCTTCCAGACACGTAGGGCTTTGTGGCGGTGTGAAATGCTGCCGTGAGTCTGGCGTGCAGAATTTGGAGCAGTGGGTCAGGCTGACAGAAAGCACGAGCTTCGCAATCTCTCGCTACGGCAACTGTACTGCTTTGAAGTGCTAATTATATTAGTTACATAGAGACAATCCCTGCGCTGACGACACAGATATCATCAGCCATTAATACGAGGTGAAACTGGAGACGGCTTCAAAGAAACTGCTTCACACAGCGAAAAAAAAACTAATCAGTGTAAGTCAGGGGTGATCATTTTCCATGCATTATATGGTATAGTATGCAAAGGACAGCTGCTGCTGCTCGGAAATTTAGGATCATATGACCTACAGTTGGATCCAGCATAGCGCTATGATCTTCGATAGCAAGAAAAAAAAGTTGAAGTTATTAAAGAATTAATGAGAAACCTTTCAAAGAAACCCGTTATATGTCCAGTTTAATTTGTAAAACTGTCAAAACAAAAACGATTCGCTTGAGTCTTTGAAAAGAAAGGGAACAAACAAGATATATACAAAATAACAAACAATTAATTGTCATTTCCCGATCCTTTGGTCAAGAATGTGAGAAAACATCGTTTTTCCGCAGACCTAAAATGTTCAGCTGAAGTGACTAGTCCATGTGTATCATTACCGTGTTGATACGCAGTGTGTATACGCCAGCTAGATGGTGCGAGCTTATCATATTTCATATATGTTTACAATTCGTTTCTTAGCGGAAAGTTGGGAAATATTTGCTGTTATAATGTTGGAATAAGTTCAACACTGTCTAAAATGCACTGGTTCGTTGCTAATAAGGAAGAAGAAGAAATTAGAGGCGGTCACTGCATTGGAATTATAACTGGCTGAGTTAGCTAGCTAGCTGGGTTCCTGTTTGGCAAATAAATACATCATACAGTTGTCAGCTATTTAGGATACAACATGAACCTTGAACTGGGGTCTGGATCTTAAATGTTTGAAACAGTCTATGCATAGTGACTTACATCTTCGTTTGTAACAGTACGGGCCACAGGAGATTACTGTACATTCTTGTTGCCTTGCCTTTCGAAGAAATTCTGTAAATGACTCTCACATAATACTTCCTTAGATTTTTATCGGGCATATATAAACTAGAGCTGCATATTTCATGGCATGCAAATACTTAAATCCTAATATCTAAATACACGAATCAAAATCTCAGTGGATAATAGCACAGTTTCACACTTTTCCAAGATCTCAATAGCTTCAGGATATTTACCCATGGCTGTGAGAAGCATGGAAATACATCCTGCTAATCACATCATCATGACCGCCAAATGGGATTGTGTCAGGTTCTTTCCTCTTACCTTTTCTGAGCTGGACGTTGAACTTGCGGCCGATCTTTTTGGTGAAGACTGTGGTGGTCGTACTCTTGCTGGTTGGACTGATGATGGGTGCTGATCCAGAATAAGGCTGGTTTTGCTCCACTTGGGAAGATGGGGTCTGGTGATTAAAGCTAGGAGGAGGTCGGCTCTTAGACATTCTTTTAGGACTGTAGTCAATGCCTCCGATCACCACACTACCCCTTTCCCCAGGTTTGGATTCAAGAGTTAATCGCCTAGGACCGGGACCAGCTTTAGGGTCAGCGGGTAGCTGTTTGGGAACAGGACAAGGAACTCCAGGGCCAGGAACTCCAGGGCCCGGCTGGACACCGAGCTCACTCTGGGAGAACTGTTCATACTGTACTTTCCTCACTGCTGGAACCACATGGAACAGGATGAACGGGGTACGCATGGCTTGCCTGAATAAGTCCTGTGCTCTGGAAGAGTGAAAAACAAACACGTAAATATTGAGGGAAAAACAGATAAATCAACAGAAGGCACTGTGAAATGTCCAGATGCACGCATGTGCACACCAAGGGATCAAATCATTCAATTTGGTCACAGACATTTGTGACAGCGTTTTTCTTGTAGTGGAGACACTTGTACAGTTAAGAGGAAGACACAGTCAGAGGTCAGCAAATCAGCATTACTAATCACTGGCTAATTGCGCTGCTGCAGCTGGAAATGAGGCTAATTCACATATTACATTATCTACCATTTACATAATCACAAAGCCTTGGGGAGTTAGCAGGGATGCATTAGAGCCCAAGGCCAATATCTGTGTCCACACAGAAAACAAAGGCACTGCCTATAATCTAATCTAATACCTTCAGAAACCTGTAATTGGTGATCACACAAATATGTAACATTGGAACTTTTGGGAAAAGGAAATTGGGAAAATAAAAATGCAAAAAGAGTTAAACGCATCAGAGCAAGCATGCTGGATGCTTGTGTGTGGAAAGTAAAACAAAAACTATGTCTCAAAATGTGTAGTTTGTGTACTTTCTGGCAGTTGTTAATGAAATATCTGCTCAGAGGAGAAACTCTCGCTGGTTGGGTAAATGGGAGGAAAAGCCAACGACCCACATGACATGGACCACCAACATTCAACCAATCAGGGAAAGGAGGCACCTTCCAGGTTTTGCACTACCACTCAGGTGTGCTAGCCTAGGCAGCACGTTTTGGAGGGAACGCTACAGGGAGGGGGCAGCACAGCTCCCATCTCCCCAGTTCACCCACTATCTATATGGCTTTACTCCAGGTTCCCTGGTTTCCTCCCACCTTCCAAAAACATGCTTCTAGGTGAACTGGCAAGGCTAAATTTCCCCTAGGTCTGAATGTGTGTCTATGGTGCCTTGCAGTGGATTGGCATCCCATCCAGGCTGCATTCCTGCCTCATGCCCAGTTTTGGAATTAGCTCTGGACAAGCATGAAGCAGTTCTTGAAAATGAATGAGTGAAAAAACTATAGGGAGGACTTTAAAACAGCTAGCTTCATTTAAATCAAGTCAGAAATGGGATAAAATACAAGAACCATCAAACAATGAAGTGTGGAAAGCTGGCTGCACTCAGTGGACACGGCCTGCCCTGTGGTTTGGATTTGTACTTCATTTATTTATTTATTTATTTATTTAACAAACTAGCCAACATTATGGGCAAGTAAGGCATGACATGGACCATTCAGTCCAAAATCTAGGATTCTTTTGTATCGGTTTTGTCACGGTTCAATGATCAGAGGTAATTTGACTTTTTTTTGCAATTTAGTACAGAACGTTGAGATCCTAGATACACAAATATATCTCAGCACATAAGACGCTTACCTTCACAATACAACGTGTAAGCACAAAGGATTATGAGAAAGAAAGCCCGCTGAAAAAATACCGTCACGCATGCGCATCTGTGAGAGTGTGACAGGCACCGAGCAGCTTCTGTAATAAGCTCTTCATTTAGTTCAGTGTCTGCATCTAGAGAGTAATGCAGCCTCACCGAAAGACCTCTCTTAATCCTTATGCTAATTCACCCTTCCAAAATCAAGTAAACAACAGTGTGCATGTGTGCACGTGTGTGTCTATGCATGTGTGTGTGTGTGTGTGTGTGTGTGTGTTAACGAGCAGAGCCTTGGCACGCAGCTAATCACACAGCTCCCCGCCTCTGATTGAATAATAAACGACTCCATCAATGCATCATTACACTGAGTTAGATTAAGCAGCACTAAATATTTATCCATGCAAAACAATCCAATAAAGATTAGAATATCTCGGAGTTGAAACTCTGTATGCCACCCAGTCAGAAAAGAGAGATGCAGGGATGAAAGGAGTTAGTGAGAGGGGGCGAGAAGAAAACAGGCACAGAGATAGAATCTGATGATTTTTTTTTCTGTCTGATCTCGGGGTTATCAGCATCTCGCTTTGTTTACTGCGAGCTGCAGAGAGAAAAGATGGCTGAAGCTAAAGAATTGCTCAGGTGTAGATTTAGTGTGTAAATTGTGTCGGCCCTCTGCTCAGGGCAGAGAAACCTACACTGACAGTTTTAGATTAATGATGTTAAAGATGAGAAATAAAAAATAGCAGAAAAGTTTGTTTTTTTTTTTCAGTGTGTGTGTGTGTGTGTGTGTGTGTGTGTGTGTGTGTTAACTGTATTCAGAGAAAACCTGCTGTTTATGATTTTGTGCTTATACCCCAGTTACCACACCTTGAGATATTGTTCAGATGTTTTATTTCAACACAGTTAAAATGCGCGTGTGAGGAACTAATTTATTAGTTATTTATTTTCTCAAGCCGCCATTGCTAACTCCACAGCGTCATTTTAGACCTAGTCACGGAGACCTGAGCCATTATTAGAGAGTTCAGTTTCTTTTTCATTTCATGCTGATAATATAAAAAATAGACTGAATAAATAAACAAATAAATAAATAATCAAAAGGCCTACTTGTTCACAGTTTTTTTTTTTTTTACTGCAGAAAATACAGAGAATAAATAAATAAATATTGGTACTTGTTCTCCAGCTTTTCTGTCTCATTACGGCAGTCACCCATGCGCTCACGCTCTTTCTATTTTCTGTTTCTTGCACTCTCTTTCTCTCTCTATCTGCCCCCTCTCCCTTTTTTCTGTCATGTTGTTTGTTGTTAGATCTGTATGCTGTGTTGGACTGTACGCTAACTTTCCCATTAGTCCAGTTAACTTGGCGAAGTGAGACGGAACTGGAATGCGGTCAAGACCTGACTGGAACTATTTTAGCCGTGCATTCACTGAAAAATAACTACACACCTCAGAACGTCTGTCAGCCAATCAGAATCGAGAATGCAACAATGCCGTGATACACACACACATACATGCATATATACACGTGTGTGTAGATAGATAGATAGATAGATAGATAGATAGATAGATACAGTAGATAGATAGATAGATCTTATCTATCTATCTATATAAAGTTTTGCTTTACTGGGAAAATAACCAAAAACCTAATTATATATTATTAAATAATAATAATAATAACAACAACAACAACAACAACAACAACAACAACAACAACAACAATGTTTATGGAGTTAGAGTATCCAAATTATGGTGTGTCAAAAATTATTGTATACACTACAGGTGCAGTTGATGGAGGTATTAAGTTTTTTTTTTATTATTATTATTAAACGTAACATTACTCCAAGGGAGTAACAGTGACCACATGGTATAATTAGGCTCATTAGGGTGGAAACCTTTTCACAGCACACAATATGTATGACATTTGGCTTTACTAATGAGGTGAGAGCAACCCAGTACCAGTTAATTATCCAACTTTTTTTTCTTTCCCCAGAGGGATCATGAGGTACAATCAAACTGGCACAAAAAAATGTTTAAATTCAATTATTTCTTTGTGCAAGTTATAAAAAAAGTTGTCAATGACTACATTTCCATGCACGTCAAATTCCATTTAAGGTTTATATTCGGGTTTCAGCCATATTCTGAATATGATGTTTATATGCGTACAGGCATGGGAATATTCCTGTATACATGGTTGTAGTAAGTGTGCCTGAGTTGCTATTCCTAAATACCGAGCCTTCAGCTAAGCATCTGTTAGCACCCACAATTCCTTGCAGACCGAGCATGTGCATATATCTCCTTTCAGTGGATTTTCCGAATCAAGTGTCTACATCAACAGATTTCTGATGAAAACAGGTATATTCCAGGGGTGGGTATCATAATACTGTCTTAATCTGAATCAGACTGCAGCGTTTACATGACCCAATTACAATACTGCCTAATATATAGTGATGTGCCGTGTTTTACTGATTGTGATTAATCACAATTACGTGGTCACATTGTGTGTGTATGCATGTGATTCTAAATAAACGGGCGTGTGTTTTTGTATGTGTTGAGCGGCAGACATACTGTATATCATACGGTAGATAAAGGTCTGCGTGGGTGTTTGCATATTTAGTACTTGTTGGGAAATGAGCTAGCAGTAAATCAATAGAGGAAGGCGTGGCCCTTGTTGTGTGTGTGTGGGGGTGAAAAGCCAGGCTCAGTCTTTCACTGTGAGATTACTGAAAGTTAACAGAGCAGGGGAGCTACACATACGTTGCACAATTAAAATCTGATACCTCAGTGACAGTATCACCCTTCCACTCTCTCTAAATCACTGTGCATGTGCAGAGAGAGAGAGAGAGAGAGAGAGCGAGCGAGAGAGAGAGAGAGAAAGACATAAAACAAAAAACACAGAGAGGGAGGAGTAGAAGAGCATCTCTGACACTGAGGGCTGGACTGAGGAAATGTGAGCACCTGAAAGTAAACACACAGAGGGTGTTACAGAGAAAAGCGTAGAGAGATGTTATAGGGAACAGCGTTATAGGAAAGAGGAGAGGGAACTTCACCCAACCCACACTGGAATAAAGGCTTACTGTTCAAATCGGATGTTTCGCAGGTCGTCGTTATTAATCCGCACAATGCAGTCGTTTTCCTGAAAGAGAGCCTCACGCTCGGCCTTTCCTCCTCTCTCCAGCCTCTTCACCAGCAGCCCCAGAGTCCTGCACAATCACACAGCGTGTTAATGACGAGCAGCTTAGGACTGGTCACACCACATAATACATGATACACACAGACCAAGAGCTGACCACAAACTCAGACATCACTGATCATCAAAACCATGAAAGATTCATGTAACGATAATAACACAACCCCACTTCATCAGTATCACGGTATCTACTCACAATTTCATCCTTTCATTAGGACATTACGTGTTGCCGCATATAAGAATACGATTACCTGGTTATCCGTGTCTAAAGGAACTTTATACATGACTGTTTTATTAAAACAAAATAGAAACAACAATCCAACTGGCACGACAATTTGTTCATGTTTAAAAAAAAAAAAAAAGTTTCATAAATCTTGTAGCATATTCTGAAAGAGTAAAAGAAAAAAAAAGGTGTTTTTTTCTTATAAAATGTATCAATAAGATAAAATATAGCACAAAACTGTCATGATTGTAACCTTAGAGATGTTCATTTCATAAAAGTGGGCTTTTAAGAAATACACTTGAAATGTGATTCAAATTCAACCAATTAAAAAAGGCAATTCATCATTAATATAAAAATATGTTATAGTTACAGTTTCTACCTGTGTTTATCTGTAAGAAGTTATTGGGTTAACCGTTCATTTATTCAACATACATGGTATACAGCAGAGGTTCCCAACCTTTTGCAACTAAATCCCCCCCCCAAGCCTTCCTTATCA
>JAFFST010045308.1:144725-158052 GCA_022414735.1 Noturus placidus
AGTGGGGGGGGGTATTCTTGATATTTTTTGGGACCACTGGTGTAGGCAGTGACCAGGAGCAAAGAGCCGTGCCGTTGGTGAGAATGAATCAGTTTGTCTCGTTCACTTTCAGAAACAAAAAAGTGTTTTCAGTGATCGATTTCAGCTGGTGAAAATTAGACGACAAAATTTGCAACAAAAACTTTTTGCATGATTTACAAACCATTAATCTTTTTCTCCTGCTCACATTGAGTAATCATGCGGTTTGTTCTTATTTGTTATATACATAAACTACCAAAATCATTCAGCTGTATTTAGTAAGTAATTTACTACTAAAGTATGACAACCGGGCTGTAAGGGACGTTTGAGAATGCATTTGGAAAATAGGATTCAGATATTGTGTGCGTGCCACGATGAGGTCTCAGTAAGCAAGTAATGTTACCGTCATCATGTCTGAAAATACCACTGTACCTTTACAACACTCTGTTGGCATTTCAACAATAAAAGTATTCGCGCTCACGCAAGCAAAACAATAACCCCAGGCCAGCCATTTAAATGACCGGACAAATGAATGAATTAATAATAAAGAAATCAATAATTACAGTATAGTAACCAAAATATACAAAGTAATGATCGACAGGGAGAAAAGCTGAGAGAGAGAGAGAAACACCTAGAGATAAAGGAGAGTGGACAACTACAGATAAACAAATGGTCTCAGACGTCCCCACAGCATCATCACAGAGGTGTAACACAACTCCTGCAGTCACTGATGCTGTTCTTTTAGCCTTAGGAGATTAAACACTTACACACATACAGAGTAATGATGCACTATTATGTGCAAGTGGAGCCGCACATACTTTATCTTCATAAAGTAGACAACGACTGACCAGGAGTGTGAGCTAAACTCCCACAGGACCGATCCATGATCTGCTGTGCTTCATTATTCATAAGCTATTAATGTTGGACTGAAGCGAGAGAAGATTGAAGTGACCCTGCTCTGCCCAGCCTTTCGGTCCCCTGTTTGATTAAAATGATTTCAGCACTAACAACAGGAATGTGAGCGAGGTTCCTCAGTCGGTAGGGGGATCTCAATCTGGAGCTGTCCCAGCTGCAGCCATTAGGAAACACTCAGACGTGACTAGCTGAATCTGCAGCTCCATCATTATCCGATCGGCGGCAGAGCCACCCGCCGCTTGAGTGATGGCCCAGAATGCTTAGCGAGAAGGAGACCACCTGTTCTCCTCCACTGCCTTTAATTGAATAATAATGCAATCAGAATCCATTTATGCGCTGCAATTACACCGCTGGTTGTTTACAGTTCACACTGGTCACGAGATGAGATCTCATTATTGGAATAATGTATTCACAATCCTTGGAGTGAGCACGCAATGTGTGCGTGTGTGTGCACGAACGCACATGCATATTAAAAATGTATTTCTTAATAGCATAAGCTTGGTTCCAGTTTCAGAACGAAGACAGCATCCATTTTTAAAACTCTTTCTCTCGCTCTGCGCTACTGGTTTGACCCCTGTGGCTTCTGTTCGAATGCTAATGAGAGACAGCAGTCTGAGGGACACCAGTGCAGGCCCTGATGAAGCCATTAGCTAGGGATGTGATGCACAGCTGACTGTGCTGGTTAGAGACATTTGTTATTTTGACACTGATTATAGAGCATGCAGGAGTTATGCAGCATCTGAAGACACATTTCAGGCAGGGAGGGATGAGGTGAAGTCACTTTTGTTCCGTTCTGGAAGGCACGTAATGCATGCAAATGTCAGAAATAAAATAAATAAATACATTCGGGAAGGCGTACTGCCCTGTACAATTATTAATCTATTATTAATCTAATATTTACCATAAAGAGGGTACATCTAAACAATATTCAGAAGACCTCTTGATTTTAAATCTTGCATGTTTCTATTTTATATAGGTTTTCAATTAAAGAGGTCTTTTTTTCGCAACATTAATCTCCATTAGAAAAAAGGTCAACTATTTATAGCTCCGATGTAAAGCTCCGGAAACACCCTGGTAGAATAAAATCCTCGTAGGACCCGTAACCAGGGCCATCTGATGACGAAGCAGACTTTCCTTCATTTGTTAGTGAATTGTCAAGGTGACCTTGGGCAAACACAGGGCCGTTACTGAAGGAGCCACTGTCACTGTTCGAGATGAGCTTTTACCCTGATTGGCTCTAGCGCTTTAGCTGGATTGGCTTGGCCGTGTTCCGTGCCCGTCTATGACCGTAAAGCTGCGTCTCATTCTGCGCTGCGAGTCCCGTGTCCCCTCTCGCAGTCTATAGAGGGATGCAAAGTGGCAGAATCATTCCTGCCACCCTGAGTGAACTCTCTCAAGACCCCAGCTATTGAATCTTCAATTTATTATTCACAGAGAGCTCTGGAAGGAAGCCAAAGAAAATGGCATGCGCAGTCAAGGAGAAACGGCGCATGTTTCAGCGGCGCATTGTTGAGGAGGAGAGAAAATATGCCTCGCATTGTTGGAGAGAAGCAAGCCCTTTGATAAGATATGCTATGCAGACAGACAGAACAAATGTGGAACAATGTCAGTCACTGTCAAAAGCCTGAGAGGAGCTGTGAGAAAGAAGAAAAGAGAGAAAAGGAAGTGGGAGGGTCGAGGACAACATGGAGCGACGCGGCTAACACGGTAGCGTTCCCAACATTCAATAACAGCGTGAAAGGAGAGAAAGAAAGCTGGGTAAAACAGTTAGAAGATAAGACCACATGTGGTTATGGCTAACGAGCTAAACGGGTACGAGGTTTGTCGTGGATGAACTGAAATTCACCTTCTGTCTCTGGAGCTGAACGGCACTACGTGGATTCCCAGCGGCCCGCCGCCATTCGACACTTCCACCGGTTTGAGCAGGTCACTGCGAGACAACCACGGAGAACAGATAAAGGGAGAAAAAAATAAAACAGCAGCAACAAAACCACACAACATTGGATAGAGGAAGAAAACAGGATAACACAGCGGTTTTTCTAGGTGGGAGGTTGAAAAGGCTCGTAGTTGTGCACTTCAACTAGTCTGGATCTCTTTCTACACAGGGCCATCTATAATCCAGACAGCCATTAAGACATGTGGGTCGATGAGGAACCCAAATAGACACCTCAATTAAGTGATTACAATCAGACTCGGGCCTGCAGCAGACCGCGTGTGTCTGTCTCTGTGTGTGCGTGTATGTGTGTGTGTGTGAAAATCAGCCCACAAGTCAGATCGTTGCACAGGAGACCGACTGTGAAGAGAACAGCGTGCTCCAATAACCTAAAGGCAATTTTATTAGCCCCGTGCTGCATTTGTTTGTATTGAATCTGAAATTAATCAAACCACAAGCCATAAATGCTTTCTAGTTCAACTGAAGACTAACAGAGTCTGCATTAGACAGAAGAATGGAGATACAAACGGTCCTTTATAATGCCTCATTATGCAGCCTGGGCTTTTGAGCTTACTCTAGAGAGATCGAGTCCGCTCGGCCCACCGGTTCTATCCGTCCGTTATTGCCTTCGTCTCTCCTCCTCTCGTCTTCCTCTTCATCCTGTGGAGAACGGAAAACAGAAAGTGAGGCATGTCCCACACATAAGGTCTTCAGAAGTTAATTGGTTCATCCTTCTAGATGCAGAACCTAACCAGTGAGGGTTCCGAGTATAACCCATAACTATCCAAAGCAGCCTTAAGGAACCATGGTATCTTGTGAGTGTGTTGGAGACAGCACTACAATCGCTACAAAAGCACCTCTAAACAAATTGTTTCAGATAAGATTCAAAGGCAGCAATACGTCACTGTGTTACCAAGACAGGTGACTGCTACCTCAGAGTAATGTTAGCTGTTAGCTAGAAATAAACCTGTATCACATATAATCGGTGTGTAAGCAAACTACAAGCTAGCAAGATATCTAGCATGCACATACATCTAGTAGCTTGAACAACCCTAGATGGCTTGATGGAATAAAGTACTCATCACTAAATATTCTGACTAAATCAGCTAGTTACCATTACTGGTCAGAAAATTAAACCAGTTTCAAATCACGCAGATGTCCACTATGCTAGTTAACAATACGTTATTTAGCTGGCTAATTTTAGCTAATATACTCTAGCCCTAAAAACCCATAAAGATTAAAATAATTACTTAGCACTTGTTGATGATATGGTGAATATGTGAGAAGCTGGCAGGGATTGCCTATCAGAAATAACAGTGAAAACAATTATAAATAAACTGTTTGTGGTGGATTATGGATAGGACAATGAAGGATGTGTGTACGCGGTCTTCAAACAACAGTCCGATAGAGGGGTTTCAAGCAGGCAGTTTGTGAAGGCAGCATTTGTTCCTTTTCAGACACATTCCTGGTTCACCTCTCACGCTCATCTAATTTAGTAAGACATGAGACGAGTGACTCGGAGGATTTCACTGGTTCCACTGCAGCAATAGCAGAGCAAATGTCTGTAATCGATTACTCCACTATAACCAATCAGCTGTAGGTCACCAGGGCTTGAGCTTGCATTTAATCAGATACAAGGGAAGGGATTTTTTTCCCCCTCTGTCTTGCATCATATCCTACTTGGCCCCCTCTCTCTCAATTCTCTCAATTACCATCAGCAATACAGCCAGAGGTTTTCTCCACAAAGTTATGGCACTCATATTACTATCAGACATCACATGCAAAGGACATTGGTTGTGTTTTCTTGTGCTTTGTTCTATTCGTAAGGGAATAAGAGAGAAGCTTAACACACAATCAAGTGCACTTGCATTATTAAATGGGGAAATATCTGCATAATGACAAGTGAAGATTCCCTCTAATTTTGCTCAAGCCCTTGAACGGGGATCATTTCTAAGGCCAAGTGAGCGTCTAGACGGAAAGCGACAGCCTACGCCGATTTGTTAGCCACATGTATCAATATTCCGCCAGTCTCACCCTTAACCTTCGCCTCTCGCCGAAATGTCAAGCATGGCTAAATAAGCGCTTTGCCGTCTTTATATGGAAATGCATTCAGCCTTTTCAGACAATCATCCTCTACAGAATGTGTCATGCAGCCTGGAGAGCCTGTCTGGCCCTCTCTCGCTCGCCATTTCTTTCTCCTCCTCCGTCACTCCAGTCTTCCCCTCCCATCCTCTTTTCCTCTCCATCACTCCTTTGTCGGAGAGATTAGAGAAAGGGGTCATGAAAATTTCATCAGAAAACCTGAAGAAAAACAGTGAACCGCTGCCTGTAAAAACGAGTCAATCACCTTCCGTCTCAAAGCACACCCCTACTGTCAGAGCTTTAATTACATGTCATCCACACATTAATTTATATGAAAAGTAGCTGAAAATAACAGACTTGTTCTGACATCGATCTCTCATGTGAACCTGTTTCACAATTTCAATACAGACTCAATTCCGAATGTTGAACAAATCGCCCACTTCACTCAATAAGAATCAAACACTGATTTAAATTGCATACACACATTTACAAGCAAATAGAGGGCACTTCATCCATCACCATGCACACCTATTGTGCTTCAGGATTCGGGTAGACAATCACGAGTCAGTACATATATATTGTGAGAAAGAATAAACAGAGGGAAGATGTCTGGGGTAGAACACTAAGGGCAGATTGTCGGTGACTGCAACACACGCCTGCGTTGTTTTTGACAGCTCTAAGATGGCGTGGAGGAGCTGGGCTGCTTCACATTCATCACCACTGACACTGGCAAGTCATTAACTCCAGTAACAGAAGCTGCTCACGGCATAGAAAGAGAGAGAAGATTTCCCAGCTTCACTGTTTGTGGAGAGAAAACATTATGTGATGTGAATACACCGTGAGTGGAGTGTCTCTGTATTAATTGGATTTTTAAAAAGGTAGGAAATGGAAGAAGTGTAGATCACCAAAGAAACCCAAAGATGGAGCTTCTATTCAGATTTCTGGAAATCAGTTGTGCAGGTCCAATATGGAAACCCACTTTCGGAGCGTCCTTCCTAAAGCCTAGATGAAACGCCTGGTACCATTGCAAATTCCAGGTGGAACGCATTGTTCATGTGCGTAAATTCAAAGTGGAAAGCATGGCATCATCACATTCCCGAATTTGGAGTGGAAAGCACTGTATCTAAACAAATTCAGAGTGTTAAGCATGGTATCTTCCCAAAGTTTGGGTGGAAAGCATAGTTCCTACCTAAGATCCAGATAGGATGTCCAGATGGAACACATGGTACCATCCCAAGGTCCTTTGTGCAAAAACAACTAACTGTTTCTGTCTGTCCCCAAAGGCAACAAGTCAATCAGAGGGAAGAGAGCAAGAGATAGTTTGAGAGAGACAAGATGGCTGGCAGGCATCACTTCTGTCCACCTGCCAAACCAGAGGCACTTAGACAAGGTGACACAACATCCCTGAAAGCCTTGATCATCATTTCCAATGAGTTCTGCTTGTCCCACATGATAAGAGGTCGTTTTCACCCAAAGGAGACAGTACCTCCTCAGTTTCCTTTATTGAGCCAGCCACCACCAGTTTATGGGTGTCATCTGCTGGCACACTTCGGCCATGTGTGGTGTGTGTGAACAACAATAATGAAAAATGTAAAAAATAAAAAACTGAGTATCTAGCTTGTTGGTATCTAGCTCTACAACCTTGCATAGCTTTTTTTTTTTTTAAAGGGGTCATTCATACCCTCTAATTCAATCTCCTGACTGACTATAGAAGAATCTGTATCACACCTTGAATTTCCACTAAATATACAATTTCACAATGTCCTGGATGACTTAAAACCCTACAAGAACAGTTGAGGTTCACAGGTCAGGTGGTCGTATCATACATGTGAAGCAGTCACATTTATACCCAGAACAATAGTGCTAAACAATCCACATGGCAGCTCAACCTGAAAAGGAAATACCAGAGATAATGGCTGGTCTTTATCTTCACGAATCTAACTCCAGTCAGCATTTAAAGAATATCTCAGAATCATTACCCAAACACCAAGCTCTGGAACTCCCTTTCTACACTGGCCTCAGCATCTGTTTTTACATCCAACATAAGGAGCTAGTAAATGAGCCATGGGATAACAGAAGGAAAAAGGTGATTTTTGTACAGACTCTGAAACAATGACTGTTGAAATGTGTACAAAGAGCCCCAGTCATGCTCTGGACTAAAAATATAAAGTGGTAATTAGTGCACATGGTGCACCCTGAAAAGTAGAGGTAGAGAGAGAGAGAGGTAGAGAAAGAGAGAGGAAACGGCTCGCTCCCCTGTGTGAAGTCATTCAAGCAAAACTATACGAGGTTAAAGGGTGACAAAATATTTAAATGAGTCTTATTTAAATAAAAATACATTGTCCATTTACAGACACTACTGAAATCACCAACCACAGCTGTTTTGAAAATATTAAAATCTTTTCAATCCTTATCAGTTCAACATCCTGATTTATGACTGCCTAAGGTCATGGTGCACTCTGTGTCCAGACGGGTTCAACCCAAAACAAAGACTTTAGGAAAGCCAGACAGCAGGGAAGATGGTCAAAGACCAGGGCTTTGTAACTACAAGTATAGTCACATGCATGTACACACTTGATAAAAGTACATGAACGGTTGGACATATACATGTTGAGAATGAATCAATACGAGCAGTCTACTACCAGGGCCTATAATGGTCTTTGGCTTAGCCATCAAAAGGGCAAATGGTTGACATCGACTGAATGAGACTACACTGCCTTCTTGGCGTCACTTTAATTTTCTAGGAAATCTTTCATTCTATGGCGGCAGAGAATAGATTGGTTCAAACGTCAGGTCTGGGTACAACAGACCTTTGGCTCAACCATAGGAGAATATTTACGAGCTAATCAACAACTCTCAAAAGTGGCCAACCGGATAAGAGTTCCAAATGAACAGGAAGAACGGTCATGTAGACGCCAAGGCCGCACACACTCAAGGCCATGTCAAACCCAAATGATAATGGGCAAGTCCATTTTTGACAAAGACCCTTTATAATATAGCTGTCCCACAGAGCCAACTTCCATTATCCCAATTAAAGCTTCATGGAGGAAACCTGATTCAATTGGACTTGACTGGTAGCCACACATTAACCCTTTCAACCCTCAGACCTCCATCTTCATCCCCCATTTCAATGACCTCTATTACAGCAGTCAATATATCACACCGGTCAGCAGTTCTTAGACATTTATACGCACTTATGCTGGACCGACAAACGTTAAAAGAACCTAAACCCAGACTAAAAATCATTAGTGGATACAGAGAGGGCCCGAGTAATCCAATCTAGAAGCATGAATACTATTTGGTTGCGGTTTGCTTTGTCCTGCCTGGACCGAGATGAGACATAAAGCATATTTTGTGTCAGTAAGGAACATATCATTTCGACCGTTATGCGATTTTAACAGGCAATCTGAGCAATCATCTTCGTTAATGCTTCACATCATGTTCAATCACAGCTATGACGCCTTCTGTATCGATTGAATCTCTTGTCAACTTACCCAGTTATCATTCTGCAGCATGTCTGACATTACAAGAAAGGCTGGATGACAAAAAGAGCAAGGTATATGCCAAGTCAATACAGTACTTCAAATCAATGAAATCTTCCAACAGCTGCATGTGTAGCAATTACACAGCCAGACCGAGAGCTAAATTTTTCGGGAGCAAGGAAAGAACGATCGCTGCTCACCTATCCAAGCAAAGGGACCCTACACTGGCAAGCTATGCATGAATAAGAAGTATTTATAGGCTTAAAAAAAAAAAAAGTAACAATAAATAATTAATAGAGAAAAACATCAACATGAATTAATCGCAATGAATTAAGCTACAAACAAAATAGTTTCCGATATATTTGCATTATTTATGTAAGAATGAGATCTAATGTACATTTTAAATCATCCCACTAATATTTAGGTTAAAATATATACTTTATATTGGTTTTCTGATATGTATATAAATATTCTGTTAAATTAAAAAACTTTATTTTAAGAAATGAATCCATTTGCATTCTTTTAATAAATCATCAATAATATGTATCGGTTAATAGATTTATTTATAGACACAAAACTGTACAAAACAGCAAGACAAATATAAGACAAAAGGATCTCAAGTGCTCATAAAATAATCCGCTTTTTACAAGGCGGTGCCTGGAGTTTCCTGTAAGCGCTCACGCCACTTTTATTCACCTTTATTCCTCTAATTTCATTTCCGTGCCACTCTTAATTCCCTCTGCTTTAATCGACAGAGACATGGCACCGCTTAAATCTGTCTGCATTTCGTTTCCTAAGACACTGCTAATGGCGTATAAAAGTTGGGCTATGACGTGAATTACTTTAAGAAAATTAAAGCTGAACAGGTTTTTAATGCTATTAGTTAAATTAAATCAGAAACGTGAGCGGGTCGCATTTGTCCAGATCAAGAGTCTGGAGAGGGGAAGTGAGGGACTAAGCGGGACTACGGGCCGCTTTCTCGTCCGCTCCCCCCTCAGTCAATGCGACGCATCTGCGCCAAATACATCATCTGTCAACTGCGATTTCATACACGCGCAGGCATATCTATCAATGCCAGGGCATGCTTTGGTGGGGCGGTTGTATCGTTAAATTGCACTTTAATTAAATTAGGCCGCCTAATTATGAGGGTTTGAATCAATCACTTAGTCAATAACGAAAACCTAAAGCCTATCGTGCCTAAAAGTCTCAGGCGCTCATCAATAACCACAGACAGGAACGCTCTTCTCATACCACACAGAGCTTTGAGAGGGTATGAATTATTGAAAATCAAGTTACCACAATTTGCTTTTGTCCGAGGCCACTCTGACATGATCTCCAATGGCCAGGGAGCAGATAAGGGCCTGCTGGTTTTATATGCTGGGAAATCACAAGGGTTTGGTTTGGGGGTCTTTGATCATTTATAAACACACATGCTTCTGAAACAAAAGGACATTAGGCATGGTGACACATTAGAGCTATCGCATAATAAGGTCACACCGTGATCCTCAACAGATATGGCATCTCGTATGGAAATTGCACTTGGTGTCCGAAAATAAAACCGTTCCAGATTGATTTTTATTTTCTCTCCCCAGAAGGAAGGGAGGGGGTGGGAAGGAGCGTTTGTTCACTTACACTGAAATGAAATGATGACTTATCATATCCTTAAATAAAAAGGCAACGGCCACTTGAATACATGTCTTCACTTGAGCGTTAAGTGAGCTTATGGCCGCCTCTCCTTAATTAATCACCATTTGGAAGTGATTAAGTGGGAGGACAATTTCTCTACCCACAATTGAAGTGATTAATCCAGGTTTATGCTGTGAAGGTCACTGAATGTGTGTGTGACTGCGTATGGAAAAAACTGTAATAGTTGTTTTATTAACAATTAAATAAAATACAAACAACCATAAAATATTTCAAATAATAATAGACTCTCATTGCTACTGGAATAAAAAATTACAAAAAAAAAGAAAAGAAAAGAAATGATGGTCTGAGCAAACTCTGGCCTTTTATCCCCCAAAGCTAACAAGAGCAGCTTCTGCAGTCAAGATATCAATATTAGGGTCATCAGTGATAATGAGCTTGCTGAAGAGCTATCTATGTCTCTTCTCAGCAATAAAAGGTGTTTCTGACTGAAGTCACTTCATATCATACTGAATAATTTAGCAGGGTATAAAGCCGGGGTACAATCACTGCAGTGGATGATTACTGACTGAATGACCTGTATAAGAGACTGGCACTTGGCTCTCTGGTCTCATAACTTCATTCTCTTTACTTTTTGAGGCTTGATGTGCTTGATGGCAAGGCCCTGGATAGCGAGTCGAGTTCTGAGTATGGGGAAAAAATCATCCATTCAGCTTGTATGGGTTAAGAGAAGGGCAGGGAAAATTTCCAACAAAAACCTGAAGTCGGTCAGCCCTAGCAATAGAATAATTACACAAAATCATTCCCAAATATTTACTGTAAAATTCCAACATCCATATCAGAGTCCAATTGACCTACCCTGACCTTGACGCAGATAAACACAAGCACATGTTTATTCGTACAACATATTCAACCATTATCCTCCTATTGCACAAGGAAACTGCAGATGTTGTCCTTTCTCTGAACTTCCCGAGACTGATCTCACCTGGTGCGACCGGCCTCTGTAGCCGGTATGGTCCAGCACAGGATGCGAGACTTCCCATAATGCTTATCGCTAACAGGAAAACAGATCAGCACTCAAAAGAAACCCGTCTTGTAGGCACACAACTTTGTGTATTTTTTAAATCATTTTTTTTAGTCCCTCTGTGACACCAAGCTTTTATTCCACGGCACAATCCACAATAAAATCTGTCCACGCCATGGAAGCACGTTTACACAGCGACAAGATTTACAGCACCGGAGAAACACAAACGAAAACTAAAACAAAAGCAGGAAGGCAGAGAGCTGTAATCGTACCGCCAGACACATTTGATCCACTGGGACTAAATATTGGGAAATTATTCCCCTTCCTGTCTGATCCAGACCTTGGCTGTACAGACACTCTGAGCTCATTGATTTATTAATACCATATTTTCCGCACTATAAGGTGCGCCTAAAAGCCTTAAATTTTCTCAGAAATCGGCCGTGCGCCTAATAATCCATTGCGCCTTATGTGTGGACTGAGTTCCAAAATCTGTAAAAATGTCGTGCGACTTTGATAAATGCTCCGCTTGATTGACTGTCGGACCATTTCCCTCTGACACAGGGATGTAATACGTACACTACGCACGCTAGCAGTGATAAACCAATCAGAGAACATTACGTAATACGTATAGTACGTACGCTTACCTCCGCCAACGCCTCCGGTAGGTATACTACCGGTATGCTGCAAAACAACATTTGTTGAATAAAGTCCAATTTAACTCACTGTTTTGCTTCCGTTACCTTTTTTTTGTAGACTGTTGTCACGAAAATGGAGGCAATAAGTAAGTGCAGGAGAACCGTCTTTATTTAAGAACAAAACAAACAAACAAGCACCGCTTAACATCCCCGGCTAAGGCTAACCATACTGGCTTCAAACAAACAGGCATTCAACAGGCATTCGACAGACAGACCTTCAAACAAAGAACACCACGCAATGTGCTCTTAGCCCCGAGGGGTTTCAATACTCAACATAATCAAACCAAACACAACACAGCTGGGATATCATCACCGAATCCAACTGAATCCAAAACAATAGGTCACGTGTCTAGAGTTAGTTCATGCTGGGGTGCCATCTGCTGGCCGAGGCGTAACAACCGTATGTTTTAGCACGTGCCTTATAACACGGTGCGCCTTATGTATTGGTCAAGTACAGAAATAGACCCCGTAATTGAGACTGTGCCTTATAATCCGGTGCACCTTATGGTGCAGAAAATATATAGATATCCAACATTGCATTACAGCTCTAAATCTACACCCAGATTTCTGTAAAGTAAATGCTAATTACATTAAAAAGTTGATCAAGCGCACTTAAAAAGGGTATGCTATATTATACCACAGCGTGGTTAAACTCTCTATTCTGATTGGTCAGAAGGTGTCAATGGCTGACAGTAGAATGCTACAGGGATGATGTATTGCTGTAGGTCCATCCTCTATAGAAAGCCAATAGGAGTTTTCCATTGGCTTTAGGATTATTGCAAAAAATAAGCTCTGTGCCCAACAAATATTGATGATTCGTACATGTTTTGCTCATCAAGATAATCTTCACAAATAAACACGACTATTATGAATTTTGAAGCCTAAAAACAACCGCCAGAAGTAAAAAGCTAAAGTTACGCTATGAGCAATTTGAAATAAATAAATAAATAAATACAGTTGGAAAACACTATAAACTGATAAATCTACAAGTTGGAATAGTTGGAATTGTTTGCAAGAGCGCCAGTATAAACATTACGAGTTCGCCGTGATGACCTTTAATGTCAACCAACAACCTCTGCAGTCCCATTTAGCCACTTGTTACTGACGTAAAAGCTTAACATCATCACGAGGGGTGTTCCTGATGTATTTTATGTCGTAGAAGAAAACATGAAAAAAACTTTGTAATTGTTTGGACTGTTATGGTATTAGAGGCAGCTGTGGCTCAGGTGGTAGAGCGGGTTGTCCACTAATCGTAGGGTTGGCGGTTCGATTCTCGGCCAACATGACTCCACATGCCGAAGTGTCCTTGGGCAAGACACTGAACCCCAAAGTTGCTCCTGATGGCAAGTTAGCACCTTGCATGGCAGCTCTGCTACCATTAGTGTGTGAGTGTGTATGGGTGAATGAGACACAGTGTAAAGCGCTTTGGATAAAAAGCGCCATATACAGTGCCTTGCGAAAGTATTCGGCCCCCTTGAACTGTTCGACCTTTTGCCACATTTCAGGCCTCAAACATAAAGATATAAAACTGTAA